>JAJMLK010000056.1:0-31628 GCA_030564145.1 Williopsis takata
AACCTCACACAAGATAGGAAATGGTATGCCCAGTGTCAACATGGCGATGGCAAAAAAAAATTTTCCTTTTAAAGCACACCCTGCACGCAATCAGTAGCACCCGTCTGCTGTGACATGCGAGGACCCGCCCTTGCAGTCCGGGATACTTACTGCCACATCAAACATAATGCACAAATTGGGCCTCCGGAAACAAAACACACAGAAAAAGCCACAAGTAAGAATATCAAGGAATTGTGGACCGGGGTCAGTTTGGCTTGGCCGTCATTGGTGAAGAGCTTCGTAAATGGCTATTCAGAAACTAGCCCGTACCCTTCCTCCTCGCCCTCCACAATACTTATTCTTTCTACTCTTAGTAAGGTTGGGTGGGGGGCGGGCCATCTTTAGTTGATTGGGGATTTATGTCTTTACATTCGTGTGCAAGGTAAGTAATAGTTTGTCTTCGCTTGGGAGGGAGGGGCATATATTGGCGGGAGCTCGTCATCTTCACTTACAAAGGCCGTCCCTTAAGGTACTCTTACAACACCGGTACCCCCAATGCCCATCACTGTAGTAGCTACCCCAAACCGACGTGTGATTGTTCACGTACACATCCTCCTCGTACTTTGATCGGCTAACGTCCTCGTCCTCATCTTGATCTTGGCCAGGCTCGGCATATGCACTCAACGCTTTACGATCGCCGTCCTGCTTCGTCTCCTCTGTGCCGCGGGTATCGCCATAAAGACCCAGTAGCTTACTCCTCAGCTCCGAGCTCTTTGCCCTATGTTCCTCAGATTCCTGTTTCATCTTGCGACCTGCCATTGTTGGGTTAGAAACGTAATTGTCTGTACCTTCCAACCCCCTCTTGGTCCCATCCCATGCAAATTTTTTTGAGGCTTCAAACGTCTTTGCATCTCCAGTCAAGTGCTTGACGAATTGGTGACGGGTTTCTTTCATTAATGCTTTGTCACGCACTTTTCTTGATTTCGGATCGTAGGTTATGCTTTCGTTTCGTACATCTTGTAGGTAAACCGCACGGTCTTCACGTAAACGTACAACTTTCCCAGGTTCACCCTCCCCGGAAGTAACGTCACACGATAAGGAATCTCTTTTCAACCCTTCTTCCCACAGTCCTAACTCTTTTAGCTCAATCTCCTCGTCCGTATCAAACTCGCGCACATCGTCCTCAATAACTTGTGCAGCACGCTTCTCTTCAAATCTCTTCACATACGCATCGTAATCGTTCACATCATACCCATACCACCTGTCTCGCTTGCCATCGTAATCAAGATTCTCGTTTCTCTTGCCTTTACCAACGGCATCCACGTTCTGCACAACATGTGCCTCCCTCTTCTTTCTAGGCTTCTGGAGACAATCGCGCTTATCGTGATCCATAGAACCACAATTCACACAACGAGCCTTGGTCATACGTCTACTAAAAGAAGCACTGGGTACTGACTTGCCATCTTCCTTCAAGAAATCATCGTTTATACCTTGACCACGACGTGGCTCGGAGTTTCGTTGCGTCTCCTTGCCAGATCGGTGATGTGCCAAGTAGTCCGTAGTGTCATCCTTACCCTCCTCTGCTGAGGAGTTCGCGTACCAAGGAGCATCCTTGATGAATTTAGGGATGTGTGGATTCTGTTTCTGAGGCATAGCAGCTGTCTGTTTAAACCCCTCTCTGTGATGATGGTATCACTAGATGGCACACCTTCTTTTCCCTCTTCACACGTTACAGATGTTCCCTTTCCCTCTCTCTCTCTCTCTCTTTTCTCTGGGCCAACAGGCATCACCGCTGCTCATCGAATTTCGCGAAAACAAAGGAGTCCCATCGGTGCGCGCAACAATAGGCGCAGCGTGGACCAAATTTGGTAAACACGGGCCTCCGTACAAACCTCATCTTGTCTAACAGAGAACACAAGACTCTTAACTTCTGACCTCCCTTAGTCACCTTACGAGAACATGGACTCGTCAAAACTATTTGCCTCTGTGGCAATCTCTCAGTCTAAGGAGTTTAGTTGGGTGTTCTTTGCCGATTGGTTGCTGGCCCTTGTTCTTACCATATGGCTCCTCTTTCATTTCAACAGGATGATGGCTTTTTTCATCTCAGCCATCTTGGAATTAACTCTATGGAGAGGTTCACGGGTGAAGGTTGACCTACAGAGTGTGAAGCTTTCCTTACTGGGAGGACGCTTGTTCTTCAAAAACCTCACAATAATCGACAAGGACATGACCATAACGGTCGTTCAAGGCTCCCTGACGTGGAGGTACTGGATACCCAATGTTCGAAAGAGGCAGAAGATAATATCTGAGCAGAATGCGGATATGATGCAAAACTCAAAGAAGCCATGCCGTTTCTATCTCCATGCCAAAGGTTTAGAGGTTTTTGTTTATAATCGTACACTTTCTTATGATACGATATTGGAACAACTCTCCAAGGGATCATCGTCATCATTTTCATCATCATCATCATCCTCTTCGCTGCGAACAACGGACGAGGCTAAGGAGACTGCAAAAAGTGTATCACGCTCTACTGATACTCACCAGGACCCAACAGTGTCATTCATGACTAAGCTCCTCCCATTACAGGTCAAGATTAGTAGAGGTGCACTTGTTGCTGGCAACAAGAGCACACAAACTGTGTTCATTGCGTCATACTCCAGTTGTGAAGGTATTGTTGATTTGCAATCCAGCACCAATCCTTTGGATATTGCAAGAATGAGCTTGGACATGTCTTTTGACAAATTTGAGGGAATGTTGAAACCAAATATGCTGTACGAAGGACCACAGGAACCCTTACTTAGGAGTAAGAGAAGACCGAAATTCACTGCAAAGAAATGGATTCTACTCAGACAGTTTATTAAGGTATGGAACTTGGCGAAGGGCCACAAGACTGATCCTGAAGGGTATCAACAGTGGAGAGGTTTGACACAATACCTTGAGAATGATACGGGGTCTGTGTCAGAGCTTCAACACGAGGAGAAGGAATATGCAAAGTACACGGCACTAGTGATCTCAGAATGCTGCAAATGGAACTACTACTATGATATACCAGGGCTAGTTCCAAGAAATGCAGATCCAACCAATCCATTACATGGTTTTGATATCGGTAATGGTGGCGATGCTCCAAAGTTCGGGGTGGATTTGCAATTCTCCCAAACAACTGTCCATTATGGTCCATGGGCTGAACGTCAACGCTCATCTTTACACGAAATGCTCTTTCCAACACTTTGCAAAGATTCTAAGCCACAACAGAAACTAATACCAGGTCAACTGAGAATCTATACAGAATTCAAAATCACCACGGAAGTGCTGGATGATTTTATCGTTAGAGTTCCTCTCCGAGAATTCAGCAAGAGTGAAGAATTCACCAGAAAGAGCAAAGATGTTCTCGACCCCTTTAGGCCCTTTGGTTGGGTTGAATTGAAGTGTAGTGAAAACTCATCAATGGCTCTAGGAGCTGCATTGATAGCTTCAAAGGCTGGTTATGATAATCGGCTTGAGATGAACGTACGTAATCTGGAGGTCAGATCCAGTGTCAACCATGATATTCTTCTACGTTGTGAGGAGCATACTATCTCCTCTGATATTGGATACCCATTGGAATGGAATGGACCTGCTGCTTGGTCATTTGTCAATACCTCCAAGGGACTTGAACTTTTTTTGTTGAGAGAGCACATCACTCTGATATCAGATATGTTTACAGATTTCGGAATGGGACCCGCTACACCATATGAGAGATTCAGACCATTCACTTATGAATTCATGTGGAAAGTGCTGAATTATAAGTTGTATTTCAACATCAATGATGCAAACATCGTCAATAACCCATTAGACTTCAATGATAACTGTTATCTATCATTGCAGGGCGAAGAACTCACGCTAAACGTTCACATTCCGATGGATGCTGTTCTCAAAACTTTCACCACGGTTGATTATTCAATAACGACCCCCGAGTTCCGGCTCATTATTGACACCCCACCTTGGCATACGTTGAACAACTTCTTGAAAAATAAAGAGGTTGGTCGTGGCCAGGATTTCTGCGTTGAAGGTCCATATACATATTATTCAGAGATTGGCCTAGACCTTGTGGATACAATTGTTATTGCATGTACTGGTAAGTATGTGGGATTGGTATGTTATGGATTTGTGATGAAGTACATCATGAGTATAAAGGAAAATTACTTTGGTGATTTTACAGAATTTAAAACCCTTGAAGAGTATATCAATATGCAGCATGACGTCGAATCTTCAGAGCCTAACGCGAAAAAAGAGGATATCGATGCTAAGAAGCTGAAAAGATTAGAGAATGAGACAGATGTTCACTTCTCCTTTTCTGTTACTGAGAGTTGTATTATTGTCCCGTACAACCTCTATGATTGCCACACGAATATGTCTCTCCACTTTAATTCTTTGGAAGTTGGTATCAGATTCACAAACTACTACATGGATCTTCAGGCTGATATAAGTCCATTAAAAGGCTACTACCACAATGAATGTGATCAAGTTGCATTTCTAAATATCAAAGAATTCTTCCCACCAGAGGACGATGATTTTTTCATCGATTGTATAAATATCCATGGCCATAGAATGTTTGGTTTACCACCCGTTGAGCCCACCTGTTACTGTAAATGGGATATCACTCCGGGTGCCATTTTCTTCAACAGTTCATCTGACGTTTTAAGTGGACTGGTCAAGTCCCTCCAGAAGATTGGCCATGGCTATAAAAATTCTGAAAATCAGCTGGCAATTACAGAACCTGAACTTTTTGACACTACGCAGCTGTGTGTAAAGATACCAGAAATAAGATTTACTGTTTGTGATCCAGGAACTGAACATTCTTTGAATATTGAATTGAGCAATGTCATTTTCCGCTTCATTGATTTCACAAATGAGAGATTCACCAATAAGGTTTCTGCTGACATTGACGAAATCAGAGTGTGGCTTTTGGATACTGACAGTGGAAAAACACTCTTCGATGCTGGTACATCGCTGAGATTTACTTTTTTTGGTCAAGACGTCGACTATCCTACTGTAAGGAAGAAACAGAATGAGCATATTGTTCTCCATGATGGTACATTCCACCGAATGCCATTCTTCGTTGACGAGGAGGATAAGAGCAGATACAACGCTGCATTCCGAATGATTGCACCTAGTTTCTCACTCCCCGATGTTTCTCCACCGTTGACCAACGAGACGATAGATCTGATTTTCGAAGATCTTGCCGTTGATGACATGTATCTGGGGCAGAATCACAATACCTACTCTGTTGAAGATATTAACGATGACTTTATACAAGACTTTGAATCAGAGTATCTGCCTTCTTCAAAGTTATCTGGCGATTACAGATCAAATTCAACAAATTTCAAAAAGACGCTCGCTGGTATCAATCTCAAACCTACACAAAGCTACCTGGACTTGGAGTTCAGACCTTTGAATGACCCAGATCTGACATTTCAGACTGATAACCTGATATTCAATATTGGTGAGTTGAGCATGAATGTCAGTGCTGAATCATTCCCTGTTATTCTCTCCTATATTGAATCATACTTGCGTGTTTCATTCAAAGACAGTATTGACGATCTTCAGGTATCGGTGCTAAATTCAATCAACAAGCAGTTTTCTGATATTCGATCATGGAAAAACGTGCGTCTTGTAACTCCAAGGGTGTCATTAGTATTCTCTGAGAATGGATGGTCAGATCACCCCTTAGAAAAGGAAGATATTGAACACTTCAAAGTTGACTTGGAGAATCCATCTCTTGCAGCATCTTTTAATGACAATACCAAAGAGACTGATGACGAAACGATTGCTTTGCATATTTTGTCCGTGAATTTTGTTCTTAAACAGTCATCTAATGGTATCAGTCCATTGACTATAAAGCTGAGCGACATCGAGCTATGGTCACGGTCACTTTCTGACGCCACTACGTCATTATCAATTCGTTCATTCAACTCAGAGGCTGATAGCGTGGCAAGTAAGTGGATAGCTCAATATATTGAGAGACTCATCGTAAAATTGGACGATTTTCACAGGAAGTTCCACATTATCATTGATAACTATTTAAAAACCAGAGTGGAGTTGATGTACCAGGTTGCTATGGCTGCTAGTACTTTCAAGATTAGCCATGATCCTGCTGTCATCACTCGTCCAGCATACATCATCAGACTCTCCAAGCAACACATCAGGGGTAAGGACAGTTGGAAGATTATTGCGCGTCTTCGCCATATCATGGACAATACACCTCAGGAGTGGATTGATACATACACTACGAAGTTCTTAAACTATGACTTTTATGCGCCTCCAACAGTCATGAAGGATGTTCTCGCTGTGTTCTCAGAATGGAGAAGTTGGGAGTTGCGTGATATTGCACATAGTGTTGTTTTCAAATATGTGTTCAAGGAATTCGACCCACAGCCATTGAAAGCAGGACTGTTTGAGATTGCTATTGAAGATTCATCGATTACATTTCTTTCTCAAGAGGGAATTGTCAACTATGTCCGTGCTGATTTTATTGAGTTCTCAGGCCGTAAGACAGTTTTACATGAGGAAAACGGCGACTCTCCAATATTAGCAGACTCCTTGGGCCTGAGAGTTTCCACTTTGAAGGTTCAATTAGGTTTATTGATGCATGAGATTTTGCCATTCATAAGCATGAAACTGCCAAAGAATCACACATTTGAGAATAAGCGTCCGAAATTACCCATCCCAGAGACCCATCTTGTTGTTTTGCTGGAAGAAGTCGATTTGAAGGTCACCTTACCTAAGACTTCGCTGACTATAACGAGCTCTGATGTGGATTTGAGTGCGCTTATCACGAACATAGATGCCATGAATGGAATCAATATCGCCTTTGGCTCCAAGTACTTCGAAGTTGATATCTCTTCTGATAACAACACTTGTGTCAATTACTCTTTGACAGGATTTAATGCCCTTGCTGCCAGTACTGGTGACCATATAACTACTCCAAAGTTGGTAGAGGTCAAATCAGACGATGCAATCTTCACACTAGGCCATGGTACAGACTCCTGTATTGAGTTCCTAACAAATCTGTCTCATGATATAACAGATGTGCAGTCAATGGACTGGTCAGCACTTGGCTTCAAAACATCAGGCAACTCCAAAGGAAATTATCTTTTGTCAACTACTCATGTGTCGATCAAGAACAAGAGTTTTGGCTGGAACATTGGTATTATTGATCCCTTGGAATCATCCGGTGTCATTGAAAAAGGTTCTTTGGAGATAATCTATAGCAACGGTGTCTGGTCAACAAATCTTTCATCTTCTGTTGTGAGCTTTGATGCTAAAACCTTCGATTTTTCGAGTATTATGTCTTTCAGCAATCATGGTTCCGATCTGTTCGCCAAATTTGACCAAGACTCAAAGTCCGTTGAGGTGGTTTGGAATTATCAGCTAGCGCAGTTTGTGGTCTCTGAGTTGCTCACTAAGGTCAAAATGTTGAAGGGCTCTATTGAACATTCGCAGAGATCAATCAACAGACTGAAATCACATACTCAGGAAATTATGAGAAAACTTATCAAAGTGGACTCTAATGATCTGAAGGAAAAAGAGGAGCTAACCAGTTTAAAAAGCAGGATTGTCTTCAAAAGCATGTCCATATCTGGCTTGCTACTCTCGCTGGCTGCATCCATTGGAGGTAACACATATACATTTGAACTTCATAAAGTCTTAGCGACATGGAATGATATAATTTTTGGTGCTAAAAAGCCTTCCGGAAATTTCGAGATTGCTAATACAAAGTTCAAAATTGAAGGTAAGGGCATTCCATCCAATATTGGTGATATTTTGGACGTGAATTTGGCTGTGGATGTTGTCAGCAATTCTGAGAATGATACACAGGCTCTTCAAGTAGAATCTTCACACTTCCATTTGCTGCTACACTCAACTACAGTTGTGATGCTACTGCAACTCAGCAATGACTTGAGGTACATCCTGGGTGTCTTAGACCTGAATCTTGGAATGGCGGAGAGCGTCCCAAGAACAAAGAGCCGGGGCTACTTCGACTTCTCTTCCGTTCACATGTTATCCTATAGCTTTTGTCTCGGGCTTTTGTTTGATACACCGTCAAAGAGTTTTCCTGGTATCATTTCAGGGTCTGACAAGATGTTTTACATCGCAGAAGACAATATCGGTAAATTTTCTTTGATTGGTGCCTACTTGTCGATTGCCAAGGGGTCTAGCATATCTAGTTTCTTTAGTCCTGGTAATGAGTCGCAGTTTGCAAACAGAGCATTCTTACCAAATATGCAGATAGCATATTCCAACTCCAAAAAGGAGCACTCCAAGGGAATTCAAGTGAGAGTAACAGGCGAAGAATTTGATGTCAAGTTCATGTCTAGCTCTGTTTATGCCTTTGAGCAGACTTTGAAATTGATCTCAAGGGTTGACAAATTGAAGAAAAAGCTTAGAAACCAGTCCGGTCCAGTTAATACATCACAAAATCATCAGCAAGAGGGCTACATGCTTCCAAGTGATCTTACTTCGATTAACTGTGTTATGAATTTTGCTGGTGGTTCGATCCAACTGCACAATTGGGAGGAATTCGATGTCGGAGATGAAGAGGCTGTTGGCTCTTCACTGGTGGTGAAAACGCCAGCTGTTGAAATTATCACATCCTATGGAAAGACTACTGGCACAAAGGAACATGCAATTGACATTGAAGTGTTTACATTCTCTTCGAGTAATACTTTGCGTTCAGAGTGTGTTCCTGTGGTCTATGACGTTGTTAAAGGTTTCAAAGATCTGTCACATATATTCAAGGATGACTCATCAAAGAGCAATGATGCAGCTCCAACATCAACGATCGACTTTCAATCTTTCTTGTCAAGATTCCATATTGGGTTTGCTCTGAGAATCGACAAACAGGAATTGATCTTGAGTTGTGAGCCATCAGCAAAGGTTCAAGCAGTTGTCGCTATCGATGGAATTGACCTTCGTATTGCCACCAATGACGACGACGGATCGCAGCCATTATCTGGTGTTCTTGATATCAGAAATGTTGGTGCTTCGCTTCAGCATACTTATTCAAGAGAAGTAAGTGCATCAGTTGTTGCTCGGGAGCTATTATGGTCACTCATCTTATCCCAAGATGAGATTATGAAAATTTATTCTGCCGGTAAACTTCACCACATCCAGTCGTATCTCAACTTGAAACAGCTGCAGGACGTGAATTTGTTTATGGATCTGTGGTTACCAAAGAATCTCGAGCACGCCAGCTCTGGTGCTAGTACTAGATCTGTCACTAGCAATACAGACAATGAAAATATTGTGCTGAAATTCCAAAAGACTTATGGATCAAGTTCTACACCTTGGACTTTAGATGTTCTCGTCCTTGATTTTGGACTTAAGGTTGACTTGGGTCCTGCACTTGGTATATTATCTCTTGGGCTCGACAAGTGTTGGGCTGTATCAAGAAAGAAATCTCTGCGGGAACAGGATTTGTTACTTGGATTGGATAAGATTTCATTACACTCAAAGGGTAGATTGAATGGATACTTGGATATCACAAATATTAGGATGAATTCTGTCATCCAGTGGTCTATCGCTGGTGACCGTCAAGATATGCCGTTACTACTTCTATCCACCGGATTTGACTCAATAGAGGTCAAAGCTTCATTTGACTACAACGTATTCCTCGTGGGAAAGATCCAAGATTTCCACATATCGCTATTTAATCAAGTTGATACTGAAATGGTCCTGAAAGATAAGCTCTTTGCCTCTACTGAATGTGCATCAACTGAAGTTTATATGACTGCATTTGTTGCGGCCAACATAATGGATATTTACAATACATTGCTGCGTATCCGTCAGGATAACATGAGATCGTACAGGGAGGATTTGAATAAGGTGATAAAATCCAATGAAAATGAAAAGGATTTGGACATCATTGACATTATTACATCATTGAGAACCGAAATTGATGTTAACTTTGGAAGAGTAATGGCTCATGTCTATCCATCTTCCTTCTTGGATATGGAAGTTTTAATATTTGACCTTGATGGGTTGACTATTCACTTTGAACAACAGTTGCAAAAAGCTACACTCGTGAGCAATCTGAATATGAAGCTATTGAACATCAACGTTGCCTTATCATCTCACAAAAAACAGCACTCCGAAAAATCTCTGAGAAAGCAAAGAGTTGATGACTTTGTCAAACACGCTATTGAGGCCAAAGGAGGCGGTATTTTCATTTTCCCATCATGGGAATGTATTATGGAGACCAGATCTACCGCATCCTCTAATAAGATCGAGTTCAAGTACAAGTGCTTCTTCGGCGGTAAGGTCGATATCAGATGGAATCTTGGATCTATCAACTTCATTCGTGAGATGTGGACTATCCATGCGAGAGCATTATCGAGTCGACTTCCGAAATTACCAGAGGATGGTAAAGTTCCGTTGATTGGCGATGAGAATCTTGAAGAGAAGATTAAGGTTGTCGATTTGAGTGATAAGTACAAGTACGTTCCCTTATCACCACCTGTTATCGAAGCGCCACAGCTTCGTGACTTGGGTGACGCTACACCCCCACTGGAATGGTTTGGTCTCCACAGAAAGAGTTTCCCAGGCTTGACACACCAGTTTGCGATAGTTGGTTTACAGAAACTTGTTCATGAAGCTGAGATGCAATATGGCCGTGTTTTAGGCAATGTGAATTGAAATACGAAAAAAAAAAAGACTCGTCATTCAGATTTTGATGCAATGTATAGTGCGTTCATTAGTTCATTATTTGTAAAGCTCATAGATATCTCCTTTTAGCAAAAGTTTATTATCAGTGACACAGCGGCTCAAGTAATCCTGAAGAGTGTCCTCTGAAGCAATAAATGCCTTATCCTGTGGCACGACAGCCTTTAAAAATTTGTGGATCTGAATCAGGGGCATTGGTCCCAAGCTAGTGAGCATACCATGGATGAAGGTCCAGCAATAATCCAAAGAGTGGTTTACTGGCATCGAAAGCGTGGCTGTAGTGAGGTTTTGCACTGTAGTGGTATCAGGATTCGCCACGATCATGTAGTCTCCAGGATCTATCTCAACGATAATACCAATTTCTTTCCAGAACGTTAAAGCCTTCTTTGCCCTTTCCGTACCAATTTCCAAGGCATCCATGATTTCATCCAATCCAAGCGAATCGTTTTCATGAAAACATGATATAACAGCAGCATGGACAGGGGCAACACTTAGCGAAAGGGTCTTGCTTTCAAATTCAAGGTCAATTTCAACTTGTCCTGAGTTCATCCATGTCATGACACGACCCTCATTTGCCATTTTGTAACCTTCTTCATAGAGTGAAATCTGTTTTTGAAGCTCTGAAGGTGGTTTGAATTTATCCTCTGAAAATTCCGGCCAATAAGCATGGGAAAGAATGGAGAATTGTAACTGTTCAGAAATATTCACATTGCCGTTATGGATCACCATGTCAGTTTTTTCACTCAGAAGGATATCACGAACCATCACGTCCAATTTGCTCAATTCATTCTCTTGGAATCTTGACTTGAGGCGGGTAATCTTAGTCAATATTTCAGAGATATCATAAGATTTTGAGGATAAGAGCCGTTCAGCAATGACAAGCTCAAGGTCCTCTATGAAAAATCTTTTATCGTTGAGTGAGATTAATGCTTCAATGATGTCCTGTTTCCTAAAATCTGGCAGCGCATCAATTGGAGCAGGACACCAACTAAGTGTAAGATCATCAACTGTTTGCTCTGGTTCATTTAGGAGCTCCTCTGAAATTTGAGATAAATCATTCGTTAGATTCGGATTAATGAGTGCTTTGATTACCAGAGAGATCGTATCCTCTCGTCCATGGAGATATCGCTTGATGGGTCTAAATGCTGTGTCCAATAGTACTCCAACAGGGTCCACGACAAGGAATGATTTGATGGTTGAGATGAAGCATAATATGATATCATTTGTGTTGACACCTGCATGTAATATTCTTTTAGAACAACTATCAGTGAACGAAGCAACAAGATCATTTCTTTGGAAAGGCTGCATTGAGTATCGTAGGTCTTGAAGTGCCGGTATGGATTTTGGATAGTCAAGTACCATATCAAAGAGTTCGGAGATTCTTAACGTTGAGAGCTGGAGCATGGCATACTCGTCATTTGGAATCTGATCAAGAGCAGAAATATCCCATACCTTGCTGAACGATTGCACTTTAGTCTGTACTTCGTTCTCATATCTCAACTTTCTCAGTTCGTAAGTATCCACCCCTAAGGAAATGACAAACTCTTCTTGTTCTGCGTTGAGTGAGGTTATCGAGTGTAACTTGGTTTTAATCACAGAGTTAAGGGTTCTTTCAACAAGTGAGAATTCATGCGGCGTGAGATGGATATATTGCATTGGGGAGAGAAAATACTCTTTGATCTTCATCAGTTGGCTAAGCGCCGAGAGTTTTAGGGGCATAACCTCCTTCCTGATGTGGTCTAGATAGTGTTTCAGAATCAGACCCCATCCATGGGTCCCTTCAATAGCCTTGATCGCCGATAGGCATCTTCTCGTTGGTGGGCTTCCCCTATGAGTTAAGAGCCAGTTTGTCACCACCCCAACGTCGCTATCTTGTGGCGCCTCCTGTAGAGAAAAAACCGTGGAAAACTGTTGCTTCAGAGTGTTCATCCTCGTATAACGGCAAAAGAACCCCCACTGAGACCACCCAGAACAGTGATTTCTATAAGCGTCCCTTTGTATGACTAGTTGAGAACAAAGAGAAATCAAAATAAAATCACAAAAAAAAAAAAAAAAAAAAAAAAAAAAAAAAAAAAAAAAAAAAAAAAAAAAAAAAAAAAAAAAAAAAAAAAAAAAAAAAAAAAAAAAAAAAAGCCCTACACACACAACGTTGTGGAGAAGTTATACTTTAAGAGAGAGAAGGGACGACAGATATTTTTCCAATAAGGGTAAACAATCAAATTCCAAAGCCGTCCGTTATATATATATATATATATATATATGTTATGTACGCATATATATATTGCTGACATAATCAAAACTCTTTTGTTTGTTTGTGTTTGTGCGTGTGTGTTCTTGGTAACCAGGGCAAATAAACCCCCTCTCCAAATACGAAGGAAAAAGGGGAGGTAACATAATACACCATCCTCTCTCTCTCTCTCTCTCTCTCTCTCTCTCTCTCTCTCTATAAAAAAAAAAATCAAAAAATCAAAAAAGGAAAGAGTTGCAGAGCTTTTTGACGCTTGGAACTCAATTAAAATGTCTATTGACGCCCGAAGACAGAGACAACTCGTTGATCAGTTTGTTGACTTCACACGGTGTACCTCAACGGTGGCGAAGAACTTTCTCGCGCTTGCGCATTGGGACTTGGAAGTGGCCATCAATGAGTACCTCGCCTATCAGGCACCAACGATGACAAGGAAAGATCAGCAGTCGCTGAGCGCAATATTTGATCGGTACAAAGAGGATGAAGAGAGCATTGGCATTGATGGTACGATGAGGTACATTGAAGATTTGGGATACCAACCGGAGGATAGAGCTGTGTTGGCATTGGCTGAGTTCTTGGAGAGCCCTAGTGTTGGTGTATTCACGCGTAAGAGCTTTCAGAGTAAATGGCAATCTGTGAAGTGAGTGAGTGGTCTTACTTTGACCGACTTGCGGTTTAAGCGCTGTGTTGCAAATTGCTTTTGCATTTACTAACAAAAAAGAGCAGCGTCACCAAGTTGAATTCGATGAAGACGTACATGTCGCAGTTGGAGAATCGACTGTCGTCAGACGTGGAGTACCTCAAAAAGGTGTACAAATTCACCTTTAGCTTCCTTCTGGACGAGGGACAGAAGACTTTGCGTACGTGTATCAGAAACATATACAACCTCGACTCAAAGTACTAACAGACAAAAAAAAAAAAAGCACTCGAGACCGCCAAGGAGTACTGGTCGCTTCTACTAGAACCTCTATATGGAAACAAGATCCAGGTATGGTGTAATTTCCTCACGAATGAATGGAAACAGGCCATCAGTAGGGACACATGGAACATGTTCTTTGTGTTCTTGCAAGATTGGGACAAGGACCCAGACTTGAAGAGTTATGACGAGAATGCCGCATGGCCTAGTTTGATTGACGAGTTTGTGGAGAGCTTTACCGGTAAATCTTCATAGTATCAGGGGATTATGCATACCTTCCGATAATACGATATATATATATATATATATATATATATAAACACAGCATACATCACAGGATACACGATAAGCTCTCATCTCTGACAAACTCTCTCTCTGTAGTTTAGCCCCCCCCTGCCCCTCCGCCTCCGTTATCTGATTTAGAAGAGGTCACCTGACCCATGCAATTTCGCACCAAAAAAGTTACCCGGCCGGCCCCTCCAATCAAAAAAGAAAAAAAAAAACCCAGCCAGACACCCGAACACCAGAAGGAAATTGCTGACACGTCGAAAGATTCAAAGAACAAGCGACGGTAGAAGAATTCACGAAAGCGGCGTGTACTTGTCTCTTGAAAGCAGAACAACACAACACAACACAACACGTCTTAAAAACAATGGCTGCTGAAGGTTTCGAGAAGTTGACTGAGGTCCCAGTGGAGTTCTTCAAGGATGGTTCCGCTTTTGTGCAGAAATGTACCAAGCCAGACAAAAAGGGTGGGTATTAGTTGATTTTTGTTTGTTTGTTCGTTCCATCCACCCACCCCAATCGTGATTGTGTGGTAGTATAATATCAAGTTGATATAACGATGGGGGATTTACTTTTTGAACTTTATAGCACTTTACTAACGAGAGAGCAGAGTACACCAAGATCATCAGAGCCGTGGGTATCGGTTTCATCATGATGGGTGTTGTCGGTTACGCCATCAAATTGGTATGTCGCTCTTTGTACATACTCGTCCTATACGAGGCTTTTCCCCTGTACCAATCCACAGATTACTAACCACAACCAGATCCACATTCCAATCCGTTACTTGATTGTCTAAGCGAAGAAAAAACGTTCCCCTCTTATGAAATGAACACGGCGAGGACCATACTCGCTGTCTGTTGTTTTTTTCCCACCTCTTCCCCTGCCCATATTTTATGTCAAGAGGAATTGCATTTTTTTTTTTTGGCCTTGATGGTCCCTTTGTTTACAAATGTACATTATATGTTTAGCACTTATTCTGATTCCTGTAGCAACTGGTGGTTTCTTCTATTGTAGTTGTTGAAGGTGAATTCTCCCCGGCATAAAAGAGAGGGTCCCCCTCGCTCATAGAAAAAAAAAACACACACACACACACCGGGGAATCCAGAACGATTCCGAGAGCCTTTTAGATACGACACACAACACCAGCAGCACATCTTACACGTACAACAAGAATCAAAAAACAATAAATAAATGAGTTTCACTGCACTTCTCAACTCGTTGAAGCATAAGCAAGGAGCCACTACAACACGGCCGAAGTCATCGTCATCTTCACAGTCTTCAATGCGCTTGTCGCAGTCCCAGTGTTCGTTGCAGAAGACAGTGCCCATCAACGCCATCCCCAAAGACTACAAACCAGCACCGATAGATCCAGCAGTGCAGAGACTAAAGGAGCTTCGAAGACTCGAGAAGGAGAAAGAGGCTGCCGAGAAGTCCAAGCGTAAGCCTGCAAGTGCCACAAAGAGATCGAAATCGAACAATGCTGCGAATAACACACAAAGGGCCCCAAGGGCTTCAAGCGCCTCTGCAGGGAAAAGGGCAAGGGATAACATCACCGCAGCAGTATCAACTCAGACACAGAGAAGGTCTGCATCACCTGTGAAAAGACTCACGTTCTCAGAGCTGATGAACCAGGCAAACCAAAAAACCAAACATATGAAAGAGAACAAGGACACTCCTCCCCCACAGCATCAGGAGTACAAATTTGTCTCCAAGACGAAGAGAGAAACAAAGAGTGCCGTGCAAAAGCCCGCTCATGCTCGTTCAGACTCACAGAAGAGCGTGATTTCAAGAAATACATCATCGCACGTAACAAGGAAACCGATTATCAGACCAAACGAACCAAAGCCGTTGGCACGTCCATCTGCTAAGCTCCAGGCAAAACTTGAAGCCAAGAAGAAGGCGAGATCAGAGATGTATGGCCGTTCGAGAAATGACCAATACCAAGATGACGAGGATTCATATGGCTCTGACGACTTTGTCGTTAATGATGATGACGAAGAGACTGGTCATGATCAGGAAGACGTGGGGTACGACAGAGATGAGATTTGGAAGATGTTTGGACGTAATCGTCAACAGTATGTTGGTTACGAAGATGATCTCAGTGATATGGAGGCTACTGGAGAGGAGATCTTAAGGGAAGAGACAAGGGCAGCGAAGAGGGCACAATTGGAGGAGAGAGCTGAAGCTGAAGCCGAGAGAAGAAGAGTTGAGGAGAAGAGGAAAAGACTTAAGAGAAATTGAAAGCATAATTCTTAATTTGATGATCATAGTCTATATCTAGAGAGTATAATAGTCTTTATTCATTACAGACTAATCATCCTCATATTCAAAGTCATCATCCTCATATTCACCATCGGACGATTCTTCACTTGCCATTTTCTCTTCTTGGATGAGTTGTTCATTGAACTTTGCCTCAAATTCGTTATCATTATTGTCGTTAATTGTCTTTGGAGGTTCAATATCAATGCTGTGTTGGATTTGAGTGCCCTCAAATGGTATCTCTTCAACTGACGCCTCATCGCCCGAAATTTCCGCAATAGGTGGATATTTGACTAGTGACTCATCAGCATTTGCATAGCCCCTTTCATATTTCACATCCCCTTTCGCAATATCGCCCTCGCGTTGATCAGCATCTTCCTGAGCATCGTCGACCATAATAGGAGAGCTCACAGATAAAAGGGTTTCCGTCACTTTGGATTCCTCATCCGACGACTCCTCAGCAAGGCCGTCCATGAAAGCCTCATAGTCATCCATATCACCCATTTCATTCATGTCATTCTCGCTAGTTTGGTGATCTTCACCGATATTGCTGCCATAAGGAATGGAACCAGCATTGGTGACATTATCATCAATAATAAATCCACCGGCGTCTGGCTCTTCATCTTGCTCTCGTACAGACCCACCATCAGCAACTTCTTCATCGTCAATCAATATTCCTTGTTCACCTTCTCCTATATTTTCGGAAGCTCTGCTCGGATCATCTTGAAAACCGCCAATTTGGTCTTCAGTGAGGGTAGTGCCGCCCTCATGAAGCTCATTATCAGATTCCCTGCATTGAGGCCGCTGAATATCTTCAGTGCAGAACCCTCCATCTTCAAAAGCTTCCCATTCAGAAGGTTCAGCTCCATTATCATCATTATCATCTTTCTCCATATACGCCTCGTACTCCTTCTGAAGCCTATCAAATTCTTCATCTGAACCACCGTGGTTACAGACATCTTCGTCATCAATCTTACCATGTGACTTATCTAGACGTCGCTTGATTCGCATCTTGGACAATATGAGATTCCAACCCTTTAATGCCCTGACTTCCAGCTGACTTCTCTGTTTCTCCATGTCTTCTGCCTTCAATTGTTCCTGAATCTGCGGTATGATATCTTTAAAATCCACACCAACGATAATACCCTCGATGCGTGGAGTTGCACGTCTTCGATCAAACTTGAACCCAACAACTGCAGGCGCATAATCAATCTCTAACGATTTGGCAGCATCCTCAGCATATGGTGTCTTTATCCAAACAGCACCCGCTGGAATCATTGATGGAACAAAGATATCAATGTTTCCAAACGCATTCTTCTCAATCAAGCCATCAGTGGCTGGAGGTGGGACATATAATTCAGTTTGAAAGTCAGCATACAATCTTTCTTCTTTATCTTCATCATCGCCGTCGTACGACAGATTTCTAGCGATTTGCGCACTTGTCTTTTGTCGAACTTTCAGAGGAGGTTGTGCGGGCTTTAGAATTCTTCCGCATTGATACCATGCCCTTGGTGATTTTAATGACTTCACACACGAGCGTTTATAGACAGGGATGCACTCATTTTTACCCTTAATACGTAGCATGCCACACGAGTTTTTCGGGTGCAAGATTTCGTTGGTTCTCAGGTCTCGCTCAAGCACATAAAATGGATGATTTTTAAAATCTTGGATATTATCCGGCATCCCTTCCAACTCTGCCTTCTTATCAAAGTACTCTTGTTCATATATATCGGCTTTATTTGGCCCGGAAGCAGATAGTGCATCAACAAACCCACTATACCAGATGTCTTCAGATTCGTCCTTGGTGATTCTTTTCTTTCTTGTTCTGGCGTAATACTTCTCGGCATATCTCTTTGTTATGTCCCTCACCCTTCCTTGGCGGTCATATCCAATCACATATGTCAAGTTGTTGTATGGATAATTCATTGGCGGTTCCAATTGGCTCTTATTTTTCACGTTCTCGATTGTTTTGAATATTATAGGGTCAATCGTGTACCAAGTTTTGGAAACCGCATCCCAAGCCTCAGCCCAAAAGACAGGATATTTCATTTCAATTTCAGCTATGGTTGCCATCTCTCCTCTAGAGATTGGTGCTTTTCCTTTTCTTAATGCAATAACTTTGTCCTGTATCAAAGACGGTTCGGTATCATCCTTAACAAGTCCTCTCTTTTTGTTTTCCTTGATCTGCATATTCGTGAAGTCTGGTGCTTGAAGTGAGAACACTAGCCTCGATGGTACATCAGCAGCTCTTAAAAGAGCAACAAAGCCTTGTGCTCCAATATCACGACTTCCACGACCCTTTGTCATGCACTTATTAAATCTCGAAAATGGGGTAGGACTTCTCTTGATATCATTCCAGTCATACCAGTCATGTTTATACAAACCTTTGTTTGATGTAATTTTGTAGTATTTGAGCCATTTTTGTAGAAGGTGGCGTAGCCCATCAAGAAACTTTCTCGTTCTCATTTGTGGCATATCAATTGCCTTTGAAGGATGAAGCTCGTCATAGATATCAACAGAGATCAGTCTTCTCAACACTTTATGGATCCCTTCATTGTTACACCACTGATTCCTTATGAAGCCATGAACCATCATTGTGGCGATGTAGTTTCTATGAATTGTCCTTCTAAGAAGCCTCTCATCCTTGTCAATCACATTTCGAGATTTCTTCTTGACAGGTACATGTTCAATAGTCTTTAAAGAGATCACATCTGAGATGGAGGTTGATGATTTGGGCACAATATTTTCCAAATCGACATCTTCAAACTCATCATCGTCAAATTCGTCATCATCGTCTTCACTTTCAGTGACAGACTTCTCAAAAACTACCGAGGGTTCGGGTGTCTGCTGATCCAGGTTTAAATGAACAACAGTATGATCTTGCACCATATCAGGGCTAACTTCTCTGGAAGTAAGGTCAATCACGTCTGGCTCATTCTTGGTATTGGGCTCTTTGGCATCTTGAGTTTTGCGTCCCTTCCGCCTCTTTAGAGGCCTCTCCACAATAGGGCCCTCTTCTACGGCCTTCCTCGTCATATAGTGGTACTCATTCGGTATTCTACTCATGTTATGTGATCTGTAGTCATTTGATTGAGTCACAGTTGCAAAGGAGTAAGGACTTTAAGAGAAATCTCTACAGATGGCCCCCAATCCGTTGCTGCGGTAATCGCCAAATTTGTGACTCCGTATGGGGGGAAAGTTTCGCGAACTACCGTTAGGAACCCGCACACAGGGGAGGATGGCCAAAGCGCGCAGCATTTGTTTTGTTACCCCTCACATACACATCGAGGGAAGTGGAATAAGTTATATACAGGTATAGTGGTCCAATTGACGGGCATTACATTCATTTGGCGGTTGAAATCATTTATTGGGAGGCTAATGCTCTCAAGGACGGTCCAGTGGAGCCGCAGGTGGACCCTTGGAGTAATTAAACGGGGTTACAGGGCGCCGGGGTTGACACAGACGAGACAGGACAGGGCCATACAGGAGGGAATATCTCTAGCAGACTATGAGATTATTGGAAGCGAAAAGAATACATCTGTTCATTCCTTGCATCCATTTGTGGCTAACATGGTTACTCTTGCAGATTATAGAAGAAATGTGATAGATTCACATAACATGAGACGTAAAAGACGGTTCAAGAACCTGAGGAAAGGTAAAACGCAAAGTCTATTTGTCCTGCTATTACATGCACTTCACTATGCATGCCTTCCTAGTGATAAACTGACTGGATCTACAAAGTATTTTAATGAGGCAATAAGGAATGAGGTGAAGAATAACACTCGATCACAGCTAGCACTATCTGATCTCACTGCTTCTGTGAAGAGGAGAGATCCGACATTATCACAAAAAGTCAAACAATGCATATCTATGTATACTTATGGTGACTCCACAGTCCAGATTAACAGCAGGATTGATCCGCATTGTTATCAGAATGTTTATACGTGTCTATCTGCCCTTATGTTCCATGCCCCGGAACTTTCTCACAACGACATACAGGCATTCATCTCCTGTGTTTTATCAACAACAGTTTCCAATGCATATTCATCAGTCAAGGATGTATCCATGATTCCAGCATTCATCAAAAGAGATATCATTGAGCGATCACCAAAATCTGATCATGAACTAGACACGATCCTCACGCTATACGAGGAATTGAACGGCAAGGATACTTCATTCATTGTTCTGAAATCCCTTATTCATTCTACCAAGATTTACCATCCTAAAAGACTGGAGCCTTTAGTTTCGAGGATTGTGTCTCAAGAAAAAATGACAGATCATGAATGGAATTCGTTAGTGTATACCCTCGGTGATAATTCCCAGAAAGTGCACTCTAAAGAGTTCTCGTTGATATTGCTAAGATCACAGCGAATCATATTAGATCACATCAAAGAGCATGGTGGTAATGTGACCGCATCAGGATACTTTGGTATGGCCCAAAGCTTAGCAGACCTTTCTCCTTCGAGAGCTCAACAGTTCTATGACCTCGGCTTGAATCACTTGTATACTAGAGAAGAGGAGGATTTAGCTGGTGTTACACGTCTGAAACTGAGTGATAGTCCCAGAGAGCTGTTGCAAAATTTGAATGATTCTCTTCTTGAGGCAACTAATGAGTCCGAGCTGTGGGACAATTTTTTGCAATTTGCACACGATCTTAACCTCAAGATCCAACAAAACAGAGACTTTCTTGACACACAAATGAACAGTACAAAAATATCCTCAAAGAGTACACTGCTGAGTGATCTCCCGGTTGAAGAAATCTTCCAGAGAGCCTCTGAGTTGGATAATAAGTCTATTTCCATTCTCCTAAAGAAGTTATACAAGCGCATCGATCCAATCTTGTCATTTCCCTCTGGATCTCACTGCGCTAGATACATTTTCCAGTCATTATCTAATCCTTCTAGGGCAGTTATTGGACAGGTTTTGTACGCTGAATCTAGAGAAGATCCTAGAGGCGCACTTGAAAGATACAAATCACTCTTGTCTCGTCACTGCGATGGGTTCCCTAATGAAAAGTGTCTTCTATCACTGCTTGTACCATGTCTATCTATTGATGGATTGACCTGGGATGGCGTGATGGCTGCAAGGATCGCTGTTTATGAATTCCGAAGGTTCGTCAACCCCAAATCGACACAAGAATCATCATCATTGATTCCCTCTCTTCACCTATGGAGAACTTATATCCTGCTCTGTGGTCGCTTTGGATTTCAAGATGAGATTTCAGAGATCATTGAGATTTGGGGAGAGCTGAGGTATGTCCCAGATACGAGGACTCTTGGGATGTTATTAGGCGCATTTCCTAGCCATCTCGGTGAACGTATCAGAGAACATGGTGTCCAATACCTTAGCCCTGAGACTTATGATGAGCTTACTACTGATGTGTGGGATTGGCCAGCAAGGAAGGAAATTGCGTATTGGAGGGAACGAATGGGGAGATGATCATAGTAACTATTTATTGCAACTATTTATTGCAACTATTTATTCTATTTATTACAGGGCTCCACGAGCTTCTCATGAAACAACACAACGCACACAATGCATTAAGATATGCCCACCAGGGGTCAAAAAAAAATAATAAAGACACACACACAAGTCACTTCATTTTGTTGTAGTTGATGCTGTAACCTCCTTCATATTGGTTGAATAAATTTTCTCCCCTGCCGCAAAGCTCTCTATATCCCGATCAATACTCTCCGCTATCATTTTATTTTCGTGTTTCTCATCTTTCTCAGCTTCACCAAGTGCAACATCCTTTTCCTCATCTTCTTCATCTTCCTCTCCATGGCCAAACCATCTGAAACGACATAACCAGATGAAGTGACTAAGAAAGATACCAACTTCCATTACCACACAGATGCAGTACAGGGTGATACCCATAATATCCATGTTTCCAAAAATGACACTCAGCATGGAGAAGAAAGCTCCGCTTAAGTCGACAAATAGGAAGAGGAAGTGGATACCCACCACACGGCCTCTCCTCTTGGAAAGTTCAAGGTAAGGTGGCACCAAACCTAGAGCCAACAAGACAGAGGCGAGAACGCCAAATATCAACGTTGGCCATTTTGTTCCCTTGTCATACAACGGCCTGAGCAATGAGATAAAGCCTCCTTGACAAGCAGCCGCAAAGACTATGAATGAAGAGACTATGAGCCCAATCTTCTTCTTGGGCAGTTGTACAGGTGGGTAGTACAACGTCTGTACCCATGCAATACTGCAAAAGAAGAAAAATAGCTCTGGCTGGATCTGAACAACCATATTTGCCCTAGTAGATATAAAGTAGATGGCAAATGGGATACCACAGAACGACCATAGGAACATCATCATCGGTGGAAAGCCCTCGCAGTTCTTGCGCTTCCAGTTGTACCAAATCTGAGGTATTAGCTGGACACACCAGCACACTGTACCTATAGTTGCAAGCACTGTGGCTGCGCTTTCAGAGATCATTGTTTATCCTTCTTCCTGTTACGCTGAAGGAAGATGAGTCTTAGAAGCAGTAAGGGTCCTCTGTTACGCAATTTTTCATAAAAACGGTACGCAATAAATGCAACGTACGGACAGCAACTCCTAAAAGGGGGGAAGAGGAATCGTACTTTTTCCCAAAGCGGAATCTCCATGCGAAATTACCACTACATCATGAGTAAGGGGCGCGCACTGTATATAATATGACTCTTTATTTACTTATTAATTTTCCTCTACTCCTTTCTAGTGCTCTATAGTTAGCCACCAATGGTCACACCATGATCCGCAACAACCTGTTTATTATTGCTGCTGCTGTTGCTGCTGCTGCTGCTCCAGTAAAGCCTGCTGCTTCAAATGAATAACTTCATTTACAAGGGCCTCGAGGTACTGGTCCTTGCCATTTTTGTCCAATTTTAGTAGAGAGTGGTACAACTTCTCCAAGTACTCCCAGTTTTCACCACTAGGTCCTCTGGTATCACTAATAATCTCCGCTGTCTTCGAAATCTGTTCAGGCCCTACGAAGCTCTCGTTATCAATTGTCCCAATGTAGACGGTACTAGTCAAGATATGCTTACAGGTAATTTTATCAAAAGGGAGTGCACCAATGGCGTCTGTGAGCTCTTTCTGGTTGTGGATCTCTGGATCGTGGTGGAGCAGGAAGGGTATCTCGTGGATGGTGTAGCCGTCCTGTTCCCTCACCTCGAGGTATTCGGCCACCTCTTTGGCGTGCTCTGGTGGAATGTAATAGGCACAGGCCCATACTTTAAGGTCCTTCTTTTGAAAGCTCTCGGACAAAGTGCTATCGTACTGCAAAACATCCTGTTTGATAACCTCATTTGCAACAATATCACTATGGGGAATCAGCGTGGAGACTCTACCCTTCTTCTCAGGGGTGCCTCTATGATCTGAGGACGACTGCCAGAAACGACGCGCATACCCATGGATCACACCGGGTATCACATACCGCGCATGTGGTGGGGGTTTAAATATTAATGAGCCATATCCAAGCACCCAAAGTGGCTTATCTTCAAACGTCATTCTGGGCAGTTCCCCAGTAGTACCCTTTCGAGCGCAAGAGAGGGCTTTGGTATCTTTTGCCTTTTTTTTTTTTTTTCGTGATTTCTCGAGTGGCATTAAGGGGAGGATGACTTGTTTTAAGAAGAGGGATCCTTTTGGGGAACAGCAATTGAAAACTACAAGGGGAGGCTGTAAGACGGGTTAGTGTCTAACACAGCGGATGATAATTGGTACTATTATCTTATCAAACGGGTATTTATGGAAGGAAATTAACATCAACTCTTTGAACCTTGTACCTTAAGGTAGTAAGGCTGTTAGGATGCCAGTGGGTTTGACCTGGATTTCCGTCAACTATTTGTCACTTTTTGGGAGGGTCTCAGAAGAGAAGATTAGGTATTGTATATATGGCAGTTCCCAAGTGCGTGATAAACAAATGTATGATCTCAAATACTTTTTGTGATTCACTTGATGTACATTTGCATGCCCCTGTATATGTTCTCAGAGACAGAACTTTCGGTTATGGGCCACATATACATCACCGGATTGGGAAACTTTTGCGATTAACAGGAAGATCTTGATCTGGATAGTTGTCTAATAAAGCAATTTGTGACGCCTATAAACGAATAATAGAGTGCGATGCTTGGTAAAGAGGACCATAAATTCACCACTTCCTGTGCTGTCGATTTTGGCTATGCCGGGGTGTATCTATGAGGACCAATCCTGCTTGTACTATACCGAATTTCTACCCATGCTCATCGCCAGGACAGCGTCGCTTTCAAGCGTCAAATATTTTGTCCTTTTGAAAGGTATGAGAGAATAGCGCTGATTTAAAGTCATTTGGTCATATCTTAGGTCTCTGCCATATCCATAGTAATCCCCTCCCCTCAGGTCTTCTAACAATCTAAACTATGTGTTCTACGTATCTTATATCTCAAGGGACAGTGTAGTGTGTATGGGACTTTTTTTTTTTTAATTTCCAAATGTCATTTTCGGAATATTTTATGCTCCGGTATTTTCACGTCCCCGAAAAAAAACCATTCGAAGGTATTGAACCACATGAATTTGAATCTGACTTCTAGTAGAGGAAGGAAAGTGATGCTCTCATACATTGCAAGAAGAACCACTCCACGGAGGTTCTATGCCTCTCCAGCTTTGGTACAGCGCTCGTCATATCGCTCCTTTTCGTCATCAAATACCTGCAAAAACCAGCTCGATGAAATCAAACTTCCAGATTTGGATGCCAAATGGACTGCTAAATGGAGATCTATTTCGCCAGAAGGTGCACTATACCCCGTTGCTAAGGAGCAATTCTCTTCAAAAGACAAGAAATTCATTATGTCAATGTTCCCATACCCTTCAGGTATGCTTCATATGGGTCACGTTAGGGTATATACAATTTCTGACGTGATTGCCAGATTTCATAGGGCAAATGGAACAAGTGTAATCCATCCGATGGGGTGGGATGCCTTTGGACTCCCAGCTGAGAATGCAGCAGTGGAGAGAAATATCAACCCTGGTTTGTGGACGAAACAAAACATCTCCAAGATGAAGGAGCAGATGAACATGATATTAGCGGATTTCGATTGGGAAAGGGAAGTCACCACATCTAACCCAGACTATTACAAATGGACCCAAAAGATCTTTTTGTTACTTCATGAGGAAGGCTTGGCATATAGAAAAGAGGCAGAGATCAATTGGGATCCGGTTGATCAAACGGTTCTTGCGAATGAGCAAGTTGATTCGCAGGGTCGTTCCTGGAGATCTGGTGCCATCGTGGAGAAAAGATTCTTGAACCAATGGTTTTTGGGTATAACGAAATTTGCTCATGACTTGAACAAGGATCTCAAGACACTGGATAAATGGCCATCAAAGGTTAAAGCCATGCAAAAGCATTGGATCGGCGAATCCCACGGTGCTGAGATTACTTTCCCATCTAGTGATAACTCTGATAGCATCGTGGTCTTTACTACAAGGCCTGATACGCTTCTAAGTGTTCAATATCTTGCCCTAGCTATTGACAACTCCATAGTTAAGAAACTGGCCGAATCTAACCCAGAATTACAAGAATTTATTACACAAGCTAAAGACCTCCCAGAGGATTCCAAGGCTGGTTATGAATTGAAATCCATAGCATTTGTCAACCCGCTCTCACCATCAGTCAAAATTCCAGTATTTGTTGCACCTTATGTGCTTGGCTCCTATGGAAGTGGTGCTGTTATGGGATGTCCTGGTCATGACGAACGTGATTTTGCCTTCTGGGCTGAGAATAAGCCTCAAAGTCCAGTAATCAAGACTGTCTCTCCATTTAACCCAAAAAAGGTTGTTGACTCATCCGATAAACCATTCACTTCTGAAGGTATATTGAACTCCAATGCTGGTGAATTCACTGGATTAACAAGTAAAGAGGCAAAGAGAACCATTGTCGCTCGCTTGAACGAACTGAAATTGGGCAAGGCAACGGTGCAGTACAGAATTAGGGATTGGCTCATCAGTAGACAGAGATACTGGGGTGCTCCAATTCCAATCATCCATTGTCCGTCATGTGGTGCTGTTCCCGTTCCGGATAAGGATTTACCAGTTCTTTTACCCGATGATGCCAAAATTGTCGGGAAGGGTAATCCATTGGCTACTCTGGAATCTTTTGTCAATGTTGAGTGTCCAAGTTGTGGTAGTGATGCTAAACGTGACACTGATACCATGGATACTTTTATGGATTCTTCGTGGTATTACTTCCGCTACACAGATTCTAGGAATCAACAAGCACCATTTGATTACACAAAGGCTACTAATGGTCTCCCTGTGGATATTTACATCGGTGGAATAGAGCATGCTATATTGCACTTGTTATACTCCAGATTTATTGCTAAATTCTTGTGGAAAAAGGGTCTTTGGGATGGCGCACCATCGCTTGGTGAACCTTTCAAACAGCTTGTTACTCAAGGTATGGTCCATGGAAAGACTTACATCAATCCAGAAAATGGCCGCTTCCTCAAACCTGATGAATTGAACCTGACTAACCCACAAGAGCCAAAGATTTTAGCCACTGGAATCACGCCTAATATTGCTTATGAGAAAATGTCAAAGTCGAAATATAACGGTGCTGATCCATCTGAATGCATTGCTAGCCATGGTGCTGACGCTACCAGAGCTCATATGCTGTTCCAGGCCCCAATCAGTGACGTACTGGTGTGGGATGAATCCAAGATTGTTGGTATTGAGAGATGGTTACGCCGGTTGTTGCAGTTGTCCAAGCAAGTTCCACAGAAGTTGAGAAATAATATAGAAATTCCATCTAATTTGAATGAGCAAGAAATCAAGTTCCACAATGAGACTGAGACATTGTTGAAGAGCGTCACTGAGTCTTTTAGCGAATCCCTGTCTCTGAACACAGTCATTTCAGACTACATGAAGTACACACGTGCCATTGGATCCGCATTAGAGAATGACGATATAAACATCAATTTGACCTTGAAACAGTTGAAGAAGCTGATTGTCGCAGTGTCCCCTGTGGTACCGGCATCATCTGAAGAATCTTGGGAGATTTTGTCGCAAGAGCTAAATGAGCCATGGGCGACTGTCTTCTCGCAGCCATGGCCAGAATTGGAGCCAATTAGAGAATCTAACCTCGCTGTCTTCAACGTCTTTATCAACGGCAAGATGCGTTTCACACATGAGGCAATGAAAGATTTTTACACAGACGATGAGAATGCAATCATGAACATTTTGATGGAGAAGGAAGAAGGAAAGAGGTTCTTTGAAGGTAAGACAGTGAAGAAGATAATTTGTAAGCCAAGGGCGATCAGTTTTATCCTTGCATGAAAAAATGTAAATAGAAGTATGACTCATGAATTGTACATAATTATATGAAGATCAGCGTTTGTTCAGTAGACTTTTCAGATGCGAGAATAGCAGATCAGAAAGGCCGACGTATCCCAACCCTTCCAACGCTTTCAGAATTTCTACTCTGAGGTCTTCATAATCCATCTTCAACCATTTCACACCTTCTGTTTGTAACAATTCCATTACTGAAGTTGGTGTTAAAGGTCCTTCATGTCTAGTTTCACAATCTGGATCTTTATCCTCAAGCTCTCTGAGGATGTTAGCAGTTAACGAGGCAAATGCTGGAGCATGATGGAGATTAAACAATGACTTGAAGTTAGAGTGCTTATCGAAGATAGGAACAGTTACGGCAAATTCATATGTGAATAGTGGCGTTAGCCCAAATGCAGTTTCAGCATTTTTCCCAACTTCAAAGGCACGATTTCGCCATACCAAATTACAAATGTCCACGACGTAGGAGTTGTGCAAATTTGTCAGCTTAGTAGCTTCTTCTGAAGGCTGTGAATCTCTCAAAATGGCTTTGCAGAAGTTTAAATGACCACAGACTTCGGAGAAGATGAGAGGATCATCGGTGAAGAGTAATGAATATATGAGAGCCTGAGGTAAAACGACATCAGCCACTGAAAGTCTCTCTGGGTGGTCCAGGCGTTGAAAGAGTTTAATGAAGTTGATGATGGTTAGACCCAAGGAACGATCATAGTTCAGGTTTTTCAAAGCTGTCGGAAGTATCCTCAGTATACTTTTATGAGTGTCAGATATCCTTTTAATGTCTTTGCCTTCGTTATATGCACCTTTGAAAAAGTTGGCCATGGCGTCCAAAAATCCAAATACCACCCATTGTGTTTCCTTCTCAATAGACAATCCGTTATACAACTTCACGAGAACCTCCAATTCGTCCAGATGACGCTTGATGCTAAAATTTTGCAGAAAGTACCAAGCAAAGGGTGCAATATCAGGCTTTAGCATGTCTTCATTCATCATGAAATTTTCAATCAATGAAGAGGGGATATCGTTCGTCAGTGACACATACTGCTTCATGCTTTCTAGGAAATGTTTCTGGTGTTTTGGCGGTGAAGCATTGAATCCTTCCAGTGTGACTTCTATCCAATTGTTCAAGCCTGATTTTTCCAGTGCATCACCTTTCAAAACGAGGGCCAAGAGGGGAAATCCTGAAGTATCACTCATAATCGTAGACCAATCTCTGGGTACTTTTATTAATGGCATGGATTGCACAAATTCCGCCATGTTGGAAACATTCTCCTTTCTCATCGAGGACTCTACGTAGCAAATCTTTGAAGCGGATGAGACATGTCTTCTTCGGGATAGCTTATCCCTAAACTGCGTGAAGTATCTCAATTCAACCGTCATATTCACATGCGCACCGTCTCTCAACTTTAGCAAGTCTTCAAGGTAGTCCTCATCCGGGTGTTTAAAAACAGACGAGCTAATTGGCGGGAAAATATCTAGAACTTCTGTCGGCTTGTACTCCCTGTATAACAGCGCCAATGCAATGATCTCCCGTGACTTTGAGCTGTTTTTTGAATAGAGGCTGATCAGTTTGTTGATACGTGAATCAATAACGTGGTGACTCTTTGTTGAAAGAAATAATAACTGTGCAACTCTAGGCCTGAGGTAGTCAAACTCCAAATAGTTAAAGAGCAATCCATACAGCTTCCCAACAATTTCATTGTCCAAGAATGAATATACGGATACCAACCACGTCAAAAGAGAGACCTGGACGACGTTTGCTAACCTCTTTGAACCGTTAACCGCTGATTTAACACCTAGGGACCCACAAATCATGTAAACACATTCATTGGGGACTTGACATTTGAAGTACAGACATGACCTTATAAACCTGTTTCTATTTCCAGTGTTCAATTTGACAAAGGGGTCTGTTATCACGGCAATTATTTTGACGAGGTCCTCGGGTAATAAGCCTTCTGACCTTATGTCTTTGGTTAGAAGTTCTGCCGCTGTTTTCTGCGGATCAATCGTCTCTGTAAAATGTTTGTTAGCATTTTTGTACGAATAGCAGAAAAACATCCATACTAACCATCACCAAATGTCTGTATCACTGCAGAGATGTCCATGCCTCTTGGTATCTGACACTAAGACAACACTTGTACTCTATATGTTAATACCCGTTTCCAATGCCTATGACAATAATAAAAAATAGAAAAAGTAAACAAATGGTTACGCAGCCCCTGTGGGTAGTGGTTTTTTTTTTTTTCCCGGCCCATAACTAACTAACTGCATTGATATTACGCCCCATAAAAGTTGAAAAGTTTATAAACCTTCTAGTTTCTATGTAATGCTATATAGAACTGTCTTTATCTCAAGTCACTGCTGCAATTCTTTTTTTTTTTTTCCTTTTTTTTTTTTCTGCAACAATCACAAAGGAGTTTTGATCTCCACACAGCCCATTCTGTCAAAGTTGTTCTTCGATCTGATGTATGGGTCCAACTTAGCATAGTTTTCAGCGAGTTTCTTACCAGTGTCCCTCTTCTCAGCCTTCCATTTGGAACTCTCCTCTTCGGAAGCAGCCTCAATCCATGAAACAGTTGCATCGATAAACTTCTTCACAAGTTCGACACGCTCCGCCTTGATCATGTCCCTTACATCGGTCTTTTGCAACAAACGGTCATCCTCAGCACTTGGCTCAATCCACTTTGGTTCAAAGTCATCATCTCCGTTAATTTCCTTAGGGATCCATTTCTTTTCGATATGTTTTTCCAAATCCTTAATGTTCTTTGTGAAATGGATCTTTGAAGCCACGACAGGATCAAGCCAGTTTTTAATAATGTTCCAAATTGGTGGAAAGATCCATGGGGCCTTGTGAATAAACAGCCTTCCAAGGGACTCTGGATAATGAGCCTCAAACACGCCAATCATAAACTTGACAGGGGCATACTCCATATTGGCCATGGAGAACCCTGACATGTCAAAGATAATAGACGCAGAGTCGACAGGCTCTTGCAGAACCAATCTGCAAATCTCAATCACCAAGAGCGTATATTTTTCCAAATCCTTCTCAGTCTGTTCGCTGGCATGGTGGAGCCTTGGTCTAATGACAACAATAGGACGTCCCTCACGGTCTGTACCTCTAAAGTAGGCCTTTGACAGCTTGAGCTGATGGATGAAACCAGCCTCTTCTTCGGATTCAAATGCCAATCTATCACCTTCAAAGAGCAGCTGGTCAACGTTGCTCTCCTTGAGTCTCCAGTGGAGGGTAGAGCTAAACATTGCCAACGTCTTATCCGTGTCCCACTTTCTAGCTCTGAGGAATCTCAAAATCAGGTTATCAGGAGTGTCGGTTCTAAGCATATTCCAAAAGTTGTCATAAATGTCCTCCGGTTTGAGGTCCTTGAGAGAGTCGTGGATCATCTTGTGCGTGTACGCAGACTCAATCGACTCTCTGGAACGCGTGGTGCTGAGCGACAAGTCGTTCATTGCGTCGGTGGTGGTGGTTGTGGTGGTGGTAGATGTAGAGTTCTTTTTGCGGAACATGCCAAAACGCTTCTTCTTTCCCTTGGCTTCCTCTACTGAACCCTTGGTTGTGGTTCTCTTCACCTCGGCATGTTGGTTGTGGTGGTTGTGGTGGTCCACTGCAACCGGTGTACCCCAGAATCTCAGCAGGTGGGCCCACACGGCCTTGAGCTGCTGCTCCTCCTCCTTTGTAAGTGTTTCAAAGTGTCCGGATGCTGTCATGTGCATATGTGTGTCTATGTGTCTATGACTATAATGTTGTTATTGTTACTACTATGAGGGTCCTTGTTTCTTTCCCTCAACTTGAACTGTGTGTTGTGTTGTTGTTGTGTTGTTGTGTTTTTTTTTTTGTTTTTCCATCCATCTTTTCCCCGACACTTTTGTTATGTCTGAGCGAGCTGCCTCTTTTTTTTGGTTTGGTTTGTTTGTTGCCCCCCC
>JAJMLK010000057.1:0-15110 GCA_030564145.1 Williopsis takata
CCCCCCCGCCAAAAAAAAATGGGGAACTTGTAGAGAGGTCAATTTGAACTTTTGACAAAAAGAGGAGGATATTTGAAGGCTTTTTGTGTGTAATAGGAAGCAATCCAAAGGCTTGAACAACAGTGATCTATAACCTTTCTTTAGACAACTAAGAGCCAGGATGACTCCGGATAGAAACAGTTCCGGTGATATGGGTGAGTAGTTGGTGAATCAATCAACGAATTGAACACTTACACTAGGAAAAAAAAAAAAGACTCCAGCAAAAGTACTTGGGAGATCCAAAAAAAAAAAAAAAACAGGAACTAACGCGGTATTCATAGGGGGTTCATCAAAGAGAAACAAGCATGGCCGTTTCTCCTGGGTTAAGAGGCTCATGCAATCGAGAAATAGCACTGGGACAGTAAAGCCTGCAGCAGTGAAGCGTGAACAGCAAACTTCTGTGCCCGCACAGCCTTCGAGGATCAACAGCAGAGAAACTGAAATGACTTCACTTGAAGCACACAGTGGCAACGAGGATAATTCTGAAGCTATCGAACCACTTGTTGATAATCAAAGTCCAAGCGTGAACTTTGACCTCGACTCACGCAAGATCTACTCCAAATCGCCGTCGTTGGCGGAAACTTCCATGGTGACGCGTCCAGATAACGTGAGCACACTGCCGGTTATCTCCATTGCCACAGTATCAGCGCGGTCTTCCACTTTTTCAGATCAAAGTTCGCAACAATCAACCTCTATGACAGTGGTTTCAGACCATCCAACAGTATTTACAAACGCCAGTACAACTGGTATTCCACCGGCAAGTATCATGGATAGAAGGGACCGTGTTCAACGCCAACAGAGCATGAATAGCCATCTATACCACAACAACAACTCGAGTAATCACACTTTCAGTACTTCAGTATCACGACCTCTGTCCTCGGTGAATGCTGGATCAACTGCCAACGACAACATATCCACGGTGTCATGAAGTGATTCCCCTCCAAGGTGTGTGCAGTATACCCACAACTTCACGTAAAAGCAAAAAAAAAAAAAAAAAAAAAAAAAAACAGGGGGCACTAAATGGACTAGGACTTACTTTAGTCCAGAGAATCGATTTTTGAAATTGTCTGTCGAATAATTAAAATAAGCCAGATTTATTTTTTTTTTTTGGCCCTTTTGTCTCTGGCGAAGTTGAGTACTTTCATCTGTCTCGTTATCATGGATGGGCAAGGGACATAAAAACAAAATGCGTCGTGCTGCTGCTATACCTGCTGATCGGGATAATGGGTAAGTTTTTTTTTCAGATATCTTGTTCAAATTGATTAATCGATCAATATTAAAATGATCTTTACAAAAAAAAAAAATTCAAAAGTTTATTGGATTCTAATTGTTGGTCAAGTATTATGTTTCATGTTTTTTTATATTGTAGGGGAATTTCTTCTTTTGGATATCTGGTCTAATATTAAAAAAGAGGGGTCGAAAAATGAAAAAAAAAAAAAAAAAAAAAAAAAAAAAAAAAAAAAAAAAAAAAAAAAAAAAAAAAAAAAAAAAAAAAACAGCATGAAATTAGTAAAAAATTTGTAAAATCAAAATAGAAAAGAATATATAATAGTGATGATGATGATAAAATTGCCCTATCCACGTTATAAAGAAGCCTATGCCTTTAAAAACGAATCTTGCCATTGTGTGTTTGTGTGTGTGTGTGTGTGTGTGTGCCTTTTGTCTCCTCAATTTTTGATAAGGACTAAAAATTAAAAAAATAAAAAAAAAAATGGCACTTTTTGACAAGTCCCCCGCCCGCGAATGGCAAAATTGGTCCCCGGTATTTATACGAAATTATCTCCTAGGGGAAGTTCATTCAGCATAAGGGCTGTTGAATATAGAGTATATCGGTCTGCTTCTACCTCTTCACTACAAAGGAGTTTTTGCTCATTTTTATTCGAAAGATTCTCACGCTGACAGTGCATGAAAGCCAAGATACGTCCGTGCAGCACATTGAAGAAGATCAAAATGACGCCCAGCGACCGCAACCTTTCAAAGGCAAATGGGTCAGAAAAGACTTTAAACAGACAGCCATCACGGATCCTAGGGCAGACATCAATACAGTCACTACACTCAAGATATGAAGAGGATATGAGACAACGTTATGAGAAACCATCTGTTATCGTTCAGCAACAAGGCAAACAACAACAGGAACAGGAACAGGAACAGGAACAACAACCAGAGACATCCCCACAATTAGAATCAACTCCTCCAGATGCAAGTGCTACATCGCTGATTACAAAGCAGACACCAGCTATAGAGTCACACGATGCGGTTGCCAACAGGAAAGAGAGTATGTGGTCTATTTGGACTCGCAGAACCTCTCAACTAGAGCAGAAGCCGCAATCGTTGGGCATAGACGCCTCGGGATCAACTACTGCTGCATCGGTTAAGTCGACAAAGAGCCAGACAGATGAACAGGCAAATACAATACCTGATACTGCTTCTATGAGGAGCAAGGGTGAAAATAACAATAATGACAATAGCAAGATTGACAAAGCTAACGATAACCGTAAAGACTCATGGATGAGCTGGACCAAGAGGTCATCTTCAACATCGTTAAAGAAGAACATGGATGAGGCAGTGCTGCAGAATGATGACACCCTCAAGTCTGTTGCGAGAGAAGAGTTGCCGTCAACCAAGGATACACAGTCATCATGGTCCTTCTGGAACAATTCTACAACAACGACGCAGAAGAATGACCCTTCATTGTCCAATGTTTTACTCTCAGGAGGTGATGCAATGTTGTTTGAAGAGAGCACTCATCCCAAGAGTTCGATAAAGACATCACAAAATGCTACGGTGTCAAATGCTGTTGTTCCTACTTTTGAAAACTCGTTACCATATTACACCATGGGCACATCCATCATCAACAACATCAACAGACTGCGCTATACACTTGGATTTGATGTTTCAGATCCAAAGCATTTATACAGAGTTGCTACTCCTCCAAGAAATATCAAAAAAGTGCTCATCATCGGTGTGCATGGGTTCTTCCCTACAAAAGTTTTGAGACCATTGATTGGTGAACCGACTGGTACTTCTATCAAGTTTGCCAATGAGGCAGAGAAGGCGGTTTGGCGATGGGCAAATCGTGAAAAAATTTCGATCACTGTGCAAAAAATCGCATTGGAACGTGAGGGCAAAATCTTCAACCGTGTGGAGTATCTCTATGAAGTATTGAAGAAGTGGCAAAACGATGTCGAATCTGCCGATTACATCTACTTTGCATCACATTCACAAGGTTGTCCCGTCAGTATTATTTTACTTGCACGATTGATTGAAGATGAAATTATCACCACAGAGGGGAAAAGGATTTCGATGCTGTTGATGGCTGGAATTAACAATGGTCCCTTTTACGGCGTTGACCAAAAGCTCTTTGTGCGTGCGTATTCCACGATCGAAAGTGACTCTTTGATGGAGCTATTCCAGTTCCAAAACTTTGAGTCGGTTCATTCACGTGAATTTCTTTTATCTTTGAAGACTGTCATAAAGCACAACGTCAAGCTCACGTTTGTTGGCTCCATTAACGATCAACTTGTTCCACTGTATTCATCTACATGTCTCCATGTTCGTCACCCAAATATATTCCGGGCCACATACATTGATGGCTCTTCAAACACCCCGGCATTTGTCTCGAGATCAGTATCAATGGCCAACCATCTACACAACATTGGTCACTCTGACCACGGTGTGATTAAGGAGATTTCCAACTCCTTGGCTGGTCCATTGACAGGTGGTGGCCATTCAACCATTTACAATGACCCACAAGTGTACGATTTGGCCCTCAATTTCTCTCTATACACAAACGATCTACGGTATGAAATCCCATTACACTTTAAGCCATATGTGATTGAGCAACTAGGTACAAATCCCTACCATTTGCCGTGGTGTATGCGTGGGCTTCTATTCGAAGCTAGATCGCATTGGCAAGGTGCTGAGAGTGAAACCAATAAGTTGCTGGAAGAATTTGAGGCCTGGAAACCAGAGACCAAGCAGCTGAAGGACATGAAGTACAGATTAAACGGTATCAAGAGTAAATTATGAATATAAAGATAAAGATTATGGATTTATACCTTTTGGGGATTCGATCTCACAATGAATTGAGGGCAACTTCTAGTTGTAAAATTTCAGCGCTGGTTACGATTTTGATCGCTTTTGAATGCTTAACTGTTTCAATCAAGAACATGGCCACTTCGGCAACCTCCAGGGCTCTGACTGCCCCACCAACAAGCCAACTCAGGGGAGTTCTGTAGGTGATCTCAGCAATAAAAGTGGACAAAATGCTTCTGAGGGTGTGGTTTGGAGTTGTATGAGTTCTATCACCGACCAAAGGGCCAGGTCTGAGAATGATTGTATTGTCAAATTTGAGATAACAAATTGCATCTTCCACCTCTTGTTTCAAACAAAAGTATGGGAACACACTGCTGAGAACAAAGTTGTTGAAACAAGAGATGAGAACGCACACCTTTGCTCCTTTAAGCTTTGCCTGTAGCGTCACGATCAAGTTCACGTTATAATCCACGGCTCTCTGCTTTTCAATACTACCAGCGTCACCTCTTGTTGTTCCCAAGGATGAGAAGATAACGTCGACATTTTCCAAATCCTGGATCCACTTACACCACATCAAGGTATCCTCTTCAACAATGGCATGAATCTTGTCAAATGAATGAAAGAAGTCCCTATCTTTTCTTGATAACACTGTTATCTTCTTCACCAAGGCAGATCTCTGGGCCTCTTTGAGGAAGTGGGAACCCACGAGGCCAGAACCACCTATGACAAGGATGTGCAACTTTTCAAGCGGTGGACTAGATGTGGACATGTTCCCTTTTGAGTTAAATCAGGGTGGTGATTGTAGAAGGTGGTTTTTTTTTTTATATATTTTTTCTTCTATTATTATTGATGTTGTAACATTCTTCTGTTGTTGTGTTTTTGTGCATCCTTTTTTGTAATTTCTATTTGTGTATATATCTTATTGTTCTTTTCTTTTCTTTTCTTTTCTTTTCTTTTCTTTTCTTTTCTTTTCTTTTCTTTTCTTTTCTTTTCTTTTCTTTTTTTTTTTTGTGTCAAACTCCTCGGATGCGCAGAACGGACAGGCGGAGAACCCCAAAAAAGAAACAAATCTTATGTGTTAAGGGCAACACATCTCGAAAACCCGTACAACAGACAAGAGCAAAAAAAAAAAAGAAAACAAATAAACAAATGAACAAATGAACAAATGAACAATAACAATAACAAAGGGCGGGATTGGAAAACTCTGTACTACATAAAACATTGTACATTGAATTAATAGAAGCAACCACATAGAGGATTTTGAAAAAAAAATGGCACTGCTAGATGATCTCCAACAGGACAATGCGTCCCTCGAGCACGAGAGTAAGTTTGTTCTGTAACTTTTCTGAGTCTGAGCCATTAGTGAGCGAGAGTATTAACACAAACGCGGTCCTTCAGTCAATGAACTCCAAATGAGAAAAGCCGATCTTTTAAAAGAGATCGAGAAGTGCCGTAAGAAAAAGTCGCCTTCAGACACACTGTCCAAATTGAAAGAACTTCTAGAGCCAAAGACAAAGACCACTTCAACACAAAATAGTACACCTCCGGTACAGGAAGAACCCTTGAGAAAGAAGCAGAGTAGGAGAGAGAAGCGTTTTCAAGAGGAATACATCATTCCGGATGCGGTGAAGCATGAGTTTTTTGATGTGAGTGTATCCAAATATTTCAAGCCTCTTCCACAGAAAGAGAGGGCTACAGTGGATGATGAAGCGCAGAAATCTCAGAATGTACTTTTGGAAAATGTGTATCGCATGATTGGTATCACACCTCTTCCGGCCAAGGATCCGTCTCGTCCAAATTCTCGTGAAATTCTTGGTGTACGAATTGAAATCTTCAACGAGCTCGAACTCAAGTTTGAGAAGCCATTTTACTTGTTCTTAGAGCAGGATCCTAAGACTCAAAAATGGATAATTTTTAAACACACGGTACCAGCATTTGTACAAGTTGATACATTGGCACGTGCATATGATAACCTAACCCCTGTGGAATTGCCAAATTTCTTGAGACACGTGAGAAATATCTTACAGTTGACGTCGAAGAAGGACCATGTAATGGAACGTATCAAGTCCCAATTCAAGAAAAACGTTTCTCACATGCAAAAAGATACCTCGATCACCACGGTCAAGTTTCATTTGGCAGTTGATGACGTGAACACTGAAGTGATGCTCCGTTGTGGATTGGATAACGTTGAAAGCGTATATGTTGAAAAGGGATTCTCTGATGCAGAGAAGGAGAGAATTTACAACTTGCTCAAAGGTGACGTGTTTGGACTCGTTGACAGATTTGGTGAAACGGTGAAACGTTTAGAACTATAAAGGTTATGTGCTCTTTATTGAATGGATTTTATGACATGTATAGATTTGTGTAGCGTGGAATGACGCAACACATCACGAATGGGATAATATATCCAAATGCAAGGCCCAGGATCTTCTCTGACAAACTGTGGTAGAGCGCTGCTGTGGTTAGAAGCATGTTCATCCAAATAAAAATGATCGTCAAGGTGCCAATGGTGAAATGTTTCCTCTGTTGAAAAATGTAAGGAGGTAACGGGGGCTCTTGTTTCTCTATGTCGATTGCAGTGGGTGTGTTTATCCTGACCAGTTCAAACCAAAATATCAGACTCAAAGTGACTAGGAAGCAAAAGTGACCTGAAATGTCAAAGCCACCTTCCCATTTACCAACGTGTCGACACTCCTGTGCATCAACTATAGCGGATAGTTGATCTAGGCGTATAATGCATTCGCCATTCTTCCAGTATCCGTGTAAGTATCTGCACTGCTTAAAAGTAGACGCTTCATCCACCAGCTTTGCGATATCTGATAGATCAATATGACAACTTCCACCAGTGGCAATGAATATGTGATCAATGATGTAGAACAGCAAAAACAACCCAGATTTGTGGATGATATATTTGGTCACGAACTCCTTAAATAGAGGACCAAGGAGCTTAGGCATCTCAACAAATTGGTTTTTCTCACAAAACCTCAGACTGAGTACTGCTGCTAACCATTCATGAAAGATATCATTGCCATGGTGGGCAAATATCTTGTTCATAACGTTTCCTGATGAGAACCAATACATCGTTCGACATTGTTCGATAAATTGTTGAGGGAGTAAAGAGGTTACGCAAGTTCCCAGCAGAAGTATTGCAGGATATATGAAAAAGAATCTGTTATTATCTATAACTGTGCGAAGATATTGCATGGTTCTCTATTTCTCGACGCAATTGTGCGTCCTGTTAGGTTCCTGATCGAGTTGTGTTCCTCCTCTAAAAATTCAGTGGGTAGTGTCACTTTGGATTCCTTCTATTTGTGTTTTGTTTTTGTTTTTTTGGTTTACTTTACTGTTTTTTTTTTGTCATAATGGAGAATCTAAAGACAACGTCAATTACAATTGAATTACACACGGAACAGTCCTTTGTAGATTATTAGTGGGACCAGATAACCCAATGAGAGCCCCAGGATTTTTTCAACCACAGTGTGATAGAAAACAGCCGTCACCAGGAGAACGAAGCACCAGATCAACAACGTCAAAAAGCAGAGCATCAGTACCCCACTCAAAAAGGAATACGTCAGTAAAGTACGCTTGTCAACATCACCGGGTGTGTCGATCTCCAAAATCTCCGCGTCACTGATTGATTCCCTTGCTTCCCAAAGTACTGTGATACTCAAGGTTACAATTCCAATGTAATGACCCGAAATATTCATCTCGAGAGACTCGCGGATAACACGCCGTATCTGTAGGATAGAGGCAACCATGAACAGTACGATACAATATTTACACAGGAACATAACCAGCAAGTGCCACGCCTTTGTGGTCCTGGACTTGAAAAAACCAGTATTCAGGTTTAGCGATGTTGGTAATAACGTTTGGTACTTGGAACGAGTGAAATCCTTCAGCACCCTCGTGAAGAAGATAAGAAGCCAGAGTATGGTGAACACCTCAAAAGAATGATTGGCAAATACAACGTTTACGATGTTATCCTCAGAGAAAAAGGAACGTGTATCGTCGATAACGCTCGATGGCACAACCAATTGGAGAAATAATCCCAGTGTCAAGACCACAGGGTAAACCACTGGTGTGAACGCCCAACGGAACACATATTCGTTCACCTCTGTTATCACATCCGCAACGTATCCCATTGGAGGAAGTAGTTCTAATTGTAGGGTTCAACTTATCAATGATAACATCAGAGGCTCAAGTGCAGTCTTTTTGTTTTTTTTTTTTTTTTTTTCATTTGGGGGGCCGCTGTGGGGAAGGACCGCGTTTGGCGTTTCAAAGGGCAACCCCAAAACCGTTTATGCACTGGATAATTCCAATTTTAGGCTTCATCTATTGACAGTTTAGACGGGCTTTGATAACAATTACTTGTGCAACTTTTCCCCTTTCCATTTGCTTACAACGTATAGTGAAGTTATGAAAGTACGTAAACTTTCCAGGTGGAGCCCTTTTTGTTGTTTGCTCATCACATGACTAATTAAGAATGTTTTGTTGAAAAAAAAAAGGTTAAGAGGTCCAGTCGAGATTTGAACTCGAGACATTCTGTGGGTGAAACAGACGTGATAACCACTACACTACTAGACCATAGTTAAAAAATTGTAGAAGATGTTAACATCTGATCGAGTCCATTTAGCATAAACTGGAAAATTTTCTGTTTATGCTATTAGACACTTCTAAAGGTCATATAGAGTTATTTTCAAGATCAATTATACTTATTAGGCAATATTTATGCTGTGCTTAAGGGTCTAAAAGGCTCAGAACAATGTTCTAGAGCACATTGTTCAATTACATGAATTTTCTGCTCAGATGTTGAGCCCTTGATCGTATATAGAGAGGTCATTGTTTCCTTTTATGATTTCGCCCTTCAGCTATATTAGACATTACATATAACCTATAGTAACAACATATGGTACCAATGAAATATCACGATTGTTATTGACGTTTCTGAGGTATCATAAACTGATCGACGACATTACAAGGTAGAGAGCTCTAGTGGCAAATTATATATCGTTAATTATCTATAAATACAAATGAGGTGCCTTCACATTCTGTCAACAGGAGTCAAACCCAACAAGGTCATACCGTTGAACAAAGTTTGACGAGCAGCAGCGTACAAAGACAAACGAGCGGTGGCCAACTCCTTAGTCTGTCCGGCAACCCAGAGAACATCGTAACAAGACGAAACCTGGTGAGTGAGACGGAACAAATAAGTCACAATAGTAGCTGGTTCGTTGGTCTTAGATGCATTTCTCAAAACGTCTGGGTATTGAGCCAAAAGACGGATCAAAAGCTCAGCTTGTGGCTCGGTCAACAAGGATGTATCAGCAGACAGGAGCTCCTCAGCTGGAATTTCAGAGTTTCTCTCAACAGATCTCAAACGAGAGTGAGCGTATTGCAAATATGGACCAGTGTCACCCTCGAAGGAGAGCATACGTTCCCACTTGAACTCGTAGTTGTTGATACGCTTAGATTGCATATCTTGGATCATGACGGCAGAGATACCAACCAAATCGGCAACCTGTTCTGGGTTCTCAATCTGAGCGTACTTGGTCTCATTCTTCTTCATAACCTCGTGCATCTTGTCCTTGGTCTCTTCCAAGATGTTGTCCAAGAAGACAACGGTACCCTTTCTAGTGGACATACCTTGCACCATACCAAAGTTGATGTGTTGCAATCTGTCGGCCCATTCGTAGCCCATCTGCTTCAAGATCTCAAAGAATTGCGCAGTGTGCAAATCTTGTTGGGAAGCAATGACGTAGATCATCTTGTCAAATTTGTACTTTTCGTAACGCTGAATAGCCTCACCAACATCTCTGGTCAAGTAAAGAGTTGTACCATCTGATTTTTGAACAATACACTTGCCGAGCTTTTTGTTGAACTTCTTCAAGTCGATCAACACGGCACCCTTGTCCTCGTGGGTCAAACCCTTCTCCTTGAAAGTCTCCATGACCTTGTTCATCAACTCTTGAGGAACCTGAGACTCACCAGAGTAACTGTCGTATTGAATATTCAGACGCTTGTAGGTCTGGATATACTTGACAATAGAGAGCTCACGGAATCTCTTCCAGTAGTTCAAAGCAGTTGGGTCGCCATCCTCCATTCTCTTGAAGTAAGCACGAGCCTGTCCGTTTGTAGACTCCTCCTCTGAAAGAGAATCACCTTCAGCCTCGATGTCCTTGTTGATCTTGACATAAACCTCAAACAGGTGATTGATTGGGTCCTTTTCCAATGCCTCCTCAGAACCATACTTGTCGAAACCGACAGCCAAAACACCAAACTGCTTACCCCAGTCACCCAAGTAGTTGATACGGGTAACATCCCAACCGAGTTGCTCGTACAAGTTGGCGAGGAAACCACCAATGATAGTAGAACGCAAGTGACCCGCATGGAACGGCTTTGCAATGTTTGGAGAGGAGAATTCAATGATCATTTTCTTGTTCTCACCAATTGGAACAGAGCCGTAGGCGGACTTTCTTGTAAGAATATCTTTGGTAACAATGTTGAAAAGAAACTTTGGAGAAAAGAAGAACTGGATAAATGGGCCATTACCCTCGACCTTGGATAGGTACTCTCCCAACGGGAACTTCTGGGCCCATTCCTCAGCGAGCTTCTTTGGATCAGAACCCTTGATTCTCAATCTTGGGATTGGGATCAACAAATCACCGCGCTCCAAGGTATTGGTCCACTCAAGAGCTGGGAAGATAATGCTGGCATCGACACCAGAAATCTTGGAAAGCTCCTCGGTAATGTAATTTCTCAGAAGATCCACAGTGTTGTGGTCTGGGAAGGAACCCTCAACCTTAGCAGGTGAGGCTATGGAGAGCTTCTCCAACTGGGAAGCGACGACTGAAGCAGAGGCCATAGTGCGTGTATGCTGTATTGAGCTAATAGAGTATTGCTTGTGCAGCGAGTGTGTGATCGATGGTATGAGAGAGATTTTTCGTGTTTGTGCGAGTAGTCTCTTTAACATCCACAAGCTAACTTTTGTGTGCGATGGGCATCTCATTAGAAGTTCTCGCTGGTTGGATGAGTCGAATTTTTTTTTTCCCCCGGGCGGGCGCTATTGGCGTGCTCGTACCACTACCCTTCAGGTGCGTCCAATGTGGCAGAATTATACGGCTACTGCGAATTACGGCTTTCGTGGTCTATGGATTATACATGGTCGATCATTCTCCCTTGAGAATGACTGCTGTTCAAAGACCTTTTGATGGAAACAACTTCGAAGACTGACTCTACAGTTCAATCACAGATGATAAATCTTATTATTTTATTCTATTTCTATCAGGTAATATGTACTCATGTCAACGTAAAAGTCGTAAAAGCGAATCAAGATGCGGGATTCATCTAAGCACTGGAGGCAGAGTTCTCCTCAGCGTGAGAGGTCTTGGCCTTGAGGAAGGCTTGCTCCTGAGTGAAGTCTCTGGTTGGGACAAAGGAAGATGATTGCCATGCGTTAACACCGTTAACGTACATCTCATCAACCTCCTCCAAGGTCAAGCCAGAAGTGTGAGGAATGGTGAAGTAAACGAAGAAGAAAGCAAACACCAAACAGCCCATGAAAACGTAACCATAGTAGAAGTTGATGGCACTGGTGATGAATGGAGTGAAGAAGGAAATAAGGAAACCCCAGATCCAGTTGGCAGAAGTAGCAATACCCATGGCTTTGGACTTGATTCTAATTGGATAGATCTCAGAGACAACGACGAAACAACATGGACCCCAAGTAGTGGCGAAGAAGAAAATGTAGATACAGGCAAAGAAGATCATAGCGTTACCAGTACCCTTGGAGGATGGCTCATCTCTACCATGTGGGTAAAGGGTGGTCACACCAAGAGATGCAAAGATCACGAAACAGACAATCATACCAACACATCCAATCAACAAGGAACGACGACCACCGAGCTTGTTGACAGAGTAGATAGAGATGATGGTAGAAGCAAAGTTAACAATACCCAAGACAATAGAGGTTTGGAAAGAATCGTTCAAACCAACAGCCTGGAAAATGGTGGTACCGTAGTAGAAGAAGTAGTTGTCACCAGTAAGTTGCTGCAAAGCCATCAACATAACACCGCAGAAGACACGGAAACCAATTTTTGGTTTACCCTTGATCAGCTCGGTCCAAGTAGCCTTACCTGCAGAGTCCTCTTTCAAAATAGCAGCGTTGATCTCCTCAACTTCAGCAAAGATAGCTGGATCGTCAGCAGGCACTCTGTTGGAGTAGGCAAGGGATTTTCTGGCATCATCCAAACGACCTTGCTTGATCAAATATCTGGCAGACTCTGGCATGAAAACCATACCAGTAATCATCAAAAGAGCCCAGAAGAAACACAAACCAAGACCAACTCTCCACTGGGCAGAGTTGTGGTAACTCTTGGTACCGTAGTTAGTGCAGTAACCCAAGAAGATACCGAAGGTAATCATAAGTTGGTAAGAAGAGACAAGGGCACCACGAATGTGTTTTGGAGCAGATTCGGAAATGAACAATGGAGAGATGACACCGATACCACCGACACCCAAACCAGAAATGATTCTACCGATGAAGTATTGGTACCACTTGTCCTTAGATGTGATTTGAATCAAAATACCGACAATGTAAATAACCATCATGATCATCAAACCGATACGACGACCGTACATGTCGGCAGTCTTACCGAGGAAGACGGAACCAAAGGCGCAACCAATGTTGAAGATAGCAACAATCAAACCAGTTCTAACATTGGACAAGTATGGGACACCATCACTGTTGATTTGACCAAATCTGGCCTTGAAATCAGACATGTTGACGAAACCAGAAATGGTACCAGTGTCCCAACCGAAGACGAAACCACCGAAAGCAACCATAAGACAAAGAAGCGAAACCATAACGTATGCGGAAGCTGGCTTGGCAGGAATTTCACTTGGGTCGTGGGCTTGGTTGTCAACAGAGGAGTCGTCAACCTTCTCCTGGGTATCGAAGGAAGCTGGTGTCAAAACACCAGAAGCGTAATGCTCATCAGAAGCCTGTGGGGATTGTTGATCCACAGCAGACATTGTTTTTTATAATGTTTAAGTTATTGAACTTTTGTTGATGATTGAAATAGTGTTTCGACTGCAAAATGTGGATTGCAGCTGGCCTTTTATATTTTTCCTGGAGAACGCTTGCTGTTGAGGATGGCGTGTATGCCCCGGAATAACCCCATGGGACAACGTGAAAAAGGTGCATAAATTTTGGTAAGAGGCGCATGGTCTGTCTCTAGCCCCTCCCTTTTCGGGACGGTCTTTTGAGCAGCATTTGTCACCTAATGAAATCTGCTACTCGGGGAAAATTTCTCAAACTTAGTGACAGAGAAGATACGAGAATAAGCTATCAATCTATCCAAGCTGTACTTTGTAAGAACTGATATGAAACATATTGAAGTGGACTTGAAAGAGCCAATTTGAGCGGAAAAAGAAAAGAAATCTCAACAGTTGGTTTGTCCACACCTCGGAGAAATTTTTTTCCTTTTTCTGCGTCAGGGCAGCGCCGTGGCGTGAACGACCTGCACTTCGTTAGTGGGCTGTTGGAGTCTGTATAAACTTGAGTGAATTTCTACAGTGTAAAGACATATGACTTTTCTTATGACACGCAACGCGATACTGATCGCTTTTACCGAGGAGAACTAGAGCACACTACGTTTATATACTTCTTCCTTGTATTTCCTTTCAGTTGTTCTGTTCTCTTCCGCCTCCGTTGGAATGTTCCGGAAGTTCCTGTGTCGCAATAAGCATTATTTTTCCGAAAAAAGTTTTTCCGCATGGCGCCGTGGGTTGCATGGCATCTATGCTTTTGATGAAAACAAAATTTATACGTTCCGCCGCCGACCCCCACACACTCAAAGTTATCCCGCCATTACAAGTGTCCCCATCGTGATTTATCAGCATATATCGGTGGGGAATCGGTGAACTTCCTTGGTTAATGCGATGATTATAGGAACCAACTGATCAGGACGAGAGGTCAATTAATGCTTATGAAGAAAATCCGGTAAAAAAAAAAAGTAACTTCTATTCGCTTGCAGAAGCACTGGCTGTTATGATGTGGGTGTGAATTTTTTTCGAGCGAGCAAAGGATGTGTGTTACAGCTGTGCAACTACGTCAGAGGACAGTCTGATCAATAATGTGCCGGGTTTTAATCTAGATGTCCAAACAAAACCGTTGATTTGGAAGTTCAACAGAAGAAGGTTCAGCGAGCATCGGCAACTGCACTGCAATCGAGGTTTAATTGGCCAGTGTTTTAACCCTCTTCGAAAGAGAAATAACTGGGAAACTAAGCCGTTCCTTTTTCTGATGCCAGCTGGAAAAACGCATCCCCCGCGAGCGTCAACAGGTTTTTCCGGGGCGCGGTAGAGATGTACGGATATGAGAGGTGTCGAAATGGTCAACACAGGGTGGAGATTTTTCGGTTGGATGGAGAGTGCTTCGCATGGGTATCCGGCTCAAAGCGGACGTTTTGACCGATGGTATTGCTTGTATGCTCAACTCAACAACTCAACCCATCCTTAACCAACCGTTCGGGCCCCTGCTCATTATTCTGAACATGTTTGCGCGCCATTAATATGAAGAACAATTTGCGCCGTTGTCCCAACAAACACTTTCTATTCGGCGTTATGATATATAAGGTGATGGTTCTACTCATGTTATCGTCATGCACATAATGGTGCTCTACTTGCCTATCCCCCGCTCTCTGGACCCTGTCCATCCGTGGTGGTGGACTGGTTTTGAGATTGAATAGCTGAAAGCAAACCTGGCTCATCATAAGAGATGGCTTTTGAACAACACTTGGCTGTTGTTTTGTTTGCACCTTATGCGGGCCCTTCTCTCTTTTTCCCCGTCTTACCCTGCCCCATCCGCCACAAACGGACGAATAAACAAAAACAGACAAATAAAAAAAAAAAATAAGAAAAAAAGAAAAATAAAAAAGAAAAGAATCAGCAAATGTCCTCTCTCCCCACCACCACGGCGCCCCACCCCCAAATTTGCCGTAGGTAAAACGACGCCCGGACGGGCCAGACGCTTAGTC
>JAJMLK010000057.1:15210-31565 GCA_030564145.1 Williopsis takata
CTTGGAGGGCGGGGGGGGGGGCCGCTGCCCGGAGCACGGCGGGGGGTCAAGACCCACCACCACCACACCCTTGGAGATGGCAGTTAAATGTTCGTGAGAGAGTTATCCTTTTATTATAATACTAGATACCTTAAGTTGTTGGGTGTGAATATTTTTCACCTCGACCTGACTCACCTCCGGCTCCCTCGGCCTCGTTACCCTCGGTTTGTGTAGGGCTTCAACATCTCATCCAACAATGGCCAATCAGCTAGCACAAGTCCGACGGGCACAAATCCGTGCTAATGCGAATGTGTCAAGATGGGACACAAAGGTGAACAACTGGCTGCTTGGTCTAAAAGGTTAGTGAATGGTATTCTTTAAGGTTGTGTTGGAGTTAGCTTGTTTATAGGTTTTGCAACGTTAGATTGCATTCCTCTTTTGCCAGGATGATCATGCGTTACTTCTGGGACGTATGGCAGAGGGGGGAAAGAATAACGTTTGAACCTCAACTTCAACATGGGCAAATTTCCACGCACGACGCACACAATAAAACAAACGCACAACAACGCACAACAGGCCAGGAATACGCCCATCAGGATGAGTGAGCCTGATCTAATGATGCACTATAAGGGCAGCAACCTCACGGATGCAAAGGGTAGGAAGAAGAAGCCACGGATCATCCCTCCTGATCGCAGAAAGAAAGTTGCACAGGCGTGCGACATGTGCAAGAGACGTAAACAAAAGTGTAATGGACTGCAACCGTGCCTTGTTTGTGAAGCAAAGGGGTTCTCCTGTGAATACACGGCAATTGATAGACGTGTACTCAAGTCTTCAAAGAAGCCTATGGGGGATCTAAACAGTGGTGTTTCGGTGTCACCAGGGGATTCATCACATTCCAAGTCTATCGGTGAAAAGGACAGAAACAAAAACAAAAAGGAAGATGACAACAAAATGGCATCAGATAACAACAATCCGTTCAGTGATACCGCAGTGACGGCTCGTATTCCTTCGTCCCTGCAACCACTGTTGAGTTTCCCCCTGAACGTTACAGAGGGCCAGGACGATGCTGTTGTCTCGCTTGGAACAGATCAGAGTTGGAGGCTCCTTTTCGATGATGGGGGTAATTTACGGTTCTTGGGAGAAAGCTGTGGAATTTCGTACTTGTTGCAATGCCGAAAGACATTTAGTAAAGTTCTTGGACCACAAGAATTCTCAGATGATTCTCAAAGGTTGCGGTACACTGATGAAACTGCCATCTTACTAAACGGCTCGACATCAACTCTACCTCCAAGGCAATATGCAGACTACCTTGTGCGTACGTATCAGAACAACTTGAACAATGGTCTTTATATCCTGGATGGTGCATATCTGCTAAAACTCGTGGATAGGGTGTATCAGAACCAACAGCAACGAGAAGTATGTCTGTTGGCTTTGGTGATGGCCATTGGGTCTCAATTTGCCAAAGCTGAAATCATGGCAAAGGTATTCCCGTTCCCAATCCACATGTTTATCCAGCCCGATATTTTATTCCAATGGGCTATGACAATACTCAATTCAACTTTGGAGGATGGTAATCTGTGGCTTGTTGAGGCGAATTTGCTAATATTCTTTTATCATCAGTTTGCTGGCTACAAGCACACCGCTTGGGTGAAGCTTGGTTGTGCTATCAGGCATGCCCAAGGAATGGGACTTCATAGAAAATTCGTCAATGAATCGTTCAAAGATGCTGCTTTGGTGATTCACAGAAGAAGACTCTTTAGAAGCTTGTTCATAGTGGATACCCTATCAGCAATCCACCTGGGTCGTTCTATGACTATACGGGATCAAGAATGGGATGACATGAAATCGCTAGATCCTTTGGATGATTTCCAAAACAAACTGCTGCACGTTTGTCATCTAAACAGTAACATTCTGGCAAATATCTATTTCAACCCAACGGTTTCGATTAAATCTGCGTTAAAGCTCGCTGTGGAGATGAAGCTATACTCCTTGAGAAACCCCCTGAGGACAATGAATACTGAATCGACATCTGCATATTTTGACTATAGGTTCTTGTTGCCGCATGTGATATATCTTCATGGTATTGTTTTGCTGTCAAGGCCGTTTTTCCACTTTGTCGTGCTGAAGAAACTTGGGTTGGTTTCATATGCCTCTGATGCGAGAAGAGTATCTTACCTCAATAGCTTCTATCATTCATGTATCAAGGCATCGCTGCTGGTTGTGAAAACTGTTGAGTACTGTTACTACCAGAACATTCATCCTTTCAAGCCGATGAGTTTAGTGTCCTGTACCTTCCACGCTGGCTTAGTGTTGGGACTTTTACTCTTGTTGAGGTTCAAAGGTATTGACCACGAGATGTTTAAGGATGATCCATCTATCAACGTTGATACTGATGCGATGCTGTCAAGTGCCATGTCCTCCGTGATAAAAGTTTTGGTGCATTGTGGTCGTATCGACGCTCAATCACAGAGGTATTCGGTTATCTTACAAAATATGTTTGATGCTACAAAGGAGAAACCTGATCTCGGAACAATTATATCAGATGTAAATCAACAGGAAAACTTTGAAAACATCCTCAGGTTCCAGGATTGGCTCTTTCCAAAAGTGGAACTTCTACCTGGTGGATCGAGTGAGGTGAGCACTGCTTCGGATTCAACCATACAACAGGACGATTTCCTCAAGGATCTTGCAGGAATGGGCAACGCGAGCAGCTCAGGAGGTCAGTTCCTCGATGATCTTATGTATAATGTCATTGATGGGCAGACGGGAAACGCAACAAGGGACTTTCGTTAGGCGTTATTGTAATTTTAATAAAAAGCATTGACTGATTTGGTAGCTTATGTAACTGGGGGTATAGGGCCCGCGCTAATCTGGCTTACCAAGGGGGGTAAACTTCGGTCTCTCGGTCCGCTACAAAGCCAAACACTTGGAATAACGATAAGAAGTAGGTATAGCATAAGAGGGAAGAGCAGTTACCATGAGTCAAGAGGAGATAGCATCTTCTAGGGAGTCAACTGTGCGGCTACCTGAACACGTTCTACCATTTGCAGATGCACCAAGTATCGGTGAGTTTTTAGTAGTATCAATCCAGACAACCCCAGACAACTACTAACACGGAACAACAACAGTCCGCGCCCATCAAAAGGATTCATATTTTGAGAGTGTTCTCCGTGGAAAGTTACAGGATGCAGCTCAAGTCTTTACTGGTCAGAGGTTTATTCATACACATCCTGAGGAGATTACCACCGCTGCGAAGGCTCTGTATGTCGCATTGACTACCGGCATTGGGTCAAGGACATTAGGAGAAGAGTACACAGATTTGATCTACGTCACCAGAAATGGCAAAAGAATCCCTAAGCTTTTCAAAAGGCTGGGCTTCCTCGCTTCCTATGCCGTGTTGCCATATTTCTTGAATAAGATGTTGAAAAGAATGTTCCCACTGGGTGAAGAATCGGAAGGAAAAGGATGGCGTCAAAGGGTGAACTACTCTAAGATCCTTGAAACGCTGCTCAATGCTCATCTAGCGCTGTTCTACTTGAATGGTGCCTTCTATGACCTGTCAAAACGTATATTTGGCCTTAGATATGCGTTTGGTCATAAAGTTGATAAGAATGAACAAGTTTCTAGGGGTGGGTATGAACTTCTTGGTGTGCTCATATTTGCGCAGATGGCATTTAAAGTTGTGAAACAAGTTGCAGAATCATTCTCATCCCAAAAAAATATTCCAAAGATAACTACGAACAGCGATGAGATCACTGGTGTTCCTGCGCCATCCTCTTTGTCAAATGCCGATATTGAATTATCAAATCCAAAGCTATTACGATTTATACCAGAAGGATCAAGAGCGTGCATGCTCTGTCTCAGTCCAATGACTAATCCAAGTTGTGCTCCCTGTGGTCATCTTTTCTGCTGGTCATGCATTGCTGATTGGAGTAGAGACCATCCGGAGTGTCCACTGTGTAGACAGGGGCTTACAGAACAGAGCATCTTACCACTACGATGATCTTCTTCTTCTTCTTCTTCTATAAAAGTGCTTATATATTGAAACGACTATAATGAATTCTTAAGGTATCATCTACCACCCATGGTGAATAGTACCTGTTTTTTCTTCTTACCTTTACCCTTCGAAGCAACCGGGAGGATGCCTTCCAACGAGTCCGTGTTCAATCTGGAGTTGTTACTGCTTGAAATAGATGAGCTTCCCCATGCGACTGGCTGTTCTACCGGTTTGGGCTTGTTGGCCAGATTTCTCACAGGGTAAATCTTCTTTGGTGCTGGTTTTGGCAATTCAGGGAAGTCCTGAACGTTTACCTTTGGGGAAGAGGCCCTCGCAGACGAACTCGACCCTGTTTGTGGAGCAGAGTTTGACAAGTAGTTCGGAATGTATGTGGATGGTGTACTGTCTACCCTCACCATGGCTGGCTTTTTGCTTCTGGTCAAAGTTGTATATCTTACCTTTGGCTTTGCTGGCGTGTATGATGACGATGATGACGATGGTAGTTCTGGGAATGACTCGTTGAAATTCTGTTTCCACTTAGGCTGGTTTTTACCGTTACTGTTATTGTTGATATTACCTGCCCATGAGCTGCTAAAGGAGGATAACGAAGTCTGTGACCCAGGAAGCATTGGAAAGTTTTCCTCATGTGACGCTCTCTTCTCCTGATCGTCAACAAGTTTGGATAACTCCTTCTGTTGGATAGACCCCAATGCGAAAAGTTTTGAAAAGGCAAACACGAGAAGATAAATTTCACTTTCTGTGTTCTTGTTGAAGAGTTTTTCGTATTGGCTCTTCAAGCCAGAAGCAGTAAGTTTGCCATTACGGTAATCGGCGTTCAGTCTGTTAAACTCATTCATATCACCATTGGAATAATTCGAATAGTGTTTGGCTCTTTCATCAAATCTCATGCGGTTCATCTCATACGAATCAACTGGTTCTTTGGAAGAGCTTTTGGATGAAGATGAAGAGGAGGAGGGATTTGCAGTGGTTTGTGATGAGCGGAATGTGGAAAGCTGATATCTGCCATTCTGTGAACTTGCAGGTGGAGTTGAAAATGCTGGACCTTTGGCCATAACACCCCCATGAACTGCAAGGTTATGGGCCTGTAGGTCTAGCTCATCGGCATAGACAACAAACTTCTGATCCAGGCAAGATTGGAAACGACAACTGTAATGGTCATTCTTGAAGTGCTCCTCCAATGCATCATAGTTTTTGAAAAACTGTGGAGATGAAGGATCGATCTGGTCACAAACATGGCATTTCTCGTGGCTTTGTCTCAAGTGCAATTTAAGCTCGTCTTCGGAGTAGAATCTACTGCCCTTGCAGAACTTACACAAAGGGTGGCCTGTGAAACCTCGTTCATCACCACGCATCTGATGCGTTTGCAACTGTTTATGTGTGTACACCTTCAACTCACATGGAAAAGCCTTCTTGTTGTGAGAGCATATCACACAGATGTACTTTTCATGTTCATTTCTAATGTGTTCTGATAGTGACTTCATATCCGAGAACACGTTTCTGCAGACCTGACATCTGAATGCAAGAAGTTCCATTGTATCTTTTTCAGTGTTGATGGATGTGAATGAAATGCCGTATTTGTCACTCGTTGAGACTATATCATTGGTATTAACGTCAGAATACTCCAGATCTAGCCTTTCAGTGAAGATGAGCTTTTCGTTCTCTGTTCTGCACACAAGACATGCCTTCTTCTCGTATAATGCTCTCTGCCTAAAGGTACACTTGTGACAAGTGATGTGGGTACATGGAGATAATGCAGCGTACTGGATACGCTCAGCACATATCACACACTGCTCGTCTTCAGCCACCTCATCGTGCCCTTTCGCCAAGTTCTTTGATGGGCGCTTCTGCGGCTTGCCTCGTCCTTGAACTCTGCTCATTTGAATTTTTGTATTCTCTCTTTAGTTTATGGACCCCCTGATGCTCAAGCTCGATTGGCTTTGACTGTAGTGCTTTCTGGGGATTAAATGCTTCGGAGTCTGGGAGGTCAACGAAATTCGTCAGCTTTTTTTTTTTTTTTGGACTTTTGCCTATGACCGACCAGGCCTTTGATTTAACAAACTCGAGCTTTCAGAGGGAAGGGGTGAAAAACAATCCATCCAAATCAATTGGGACTTTTGAAGGGTACTGCTATTGCTTAAGTGAAACTATTCCATGAACGTCTCCGCAACACTCAACGTATTCCGTCTACTGTTGTCCCCGCACCTGTGTTTACCGCACCTTGCGGTGTCCTCCTTCGACAAAATACCACTTCCGCTGCCCTTGCCTAAGATTAAGGCCATCGTCCTGGACAAGGATAACTGTTTTGCTAAAGCCCATGACGATAAAGTGTGGCCAGAATATAGCGACCATTGGCAGAAGCTGCGTAAGGCCTTCCCTGATGCTCAGCTGGTGATCGTAAGCAACTCTGCAGGCACAAATGACGATGTGGGTCATGCGCAGGCAAAGATATTGGAGGAGCGCACTGGAGTGACTGTGTTAAGACACTCTACAAAAAAGCCAGGTTGTCATGGTGAGATTATGGACTACTTTCTCGGTGAGGGAGTTGTCAGTGGTCCGCATGAGGTGGCCATTGTCGGCGATAGGCTCTTTACTGATATGCTCATGGCCAACATGATGGGATCTTATGGTATCTGGGTACACGAAGGTGTGATCCGCTCGGAAAGCCTCATCTGTAGGATTGAGAGGGCTGTTTATGACAGATTAACAGCCTCCAACTTTGTCCCACCTTGTCCTGATGTCTAAAAAGGTTTTGTGTCTGTGCTTGTTTGTTTGTTTGTTTGATTGTTTTTGGTGGGGAAGAATTTGGGCGGCTGTTACACAAAGTCAAATGATAAAAGTTCAAAAAAATTCTTAAATCGAACTTGACCATTCACTCCTAGTTGGAACTACAATACATACATATAAACAATGGATGACGAACGTGAGCCCTTTCCACGCCACTCTGAAGGATCAAAGATTGTTGTTGCTCCCAACGTTGTGGTCTATTCACCAGATGGCGTATACTCTGTCAAATGGGTGAAGTATTCTCTGGGCGGCTACATGTTGTTCTTGTTTCTTCAGTACTTTTGTTTCTTCCTCAGCTTACCCTTTGAGGACATCGGTAACAAGCCGGGTATATGCGTGATAGGAAACTTTGTATTAATTGGTGTGGTGAGTCTCGCTCCTCATACGTTGCCAATGCCCCCGCATCCTAACAACAAATAGGTGTTTGTATCTATTATCCTGATACCCTTGGGGGCTTCCACAATACCAGACCGAGTCTCATACATCTCACACGTTGTGACTGCAGTGTCCCAAGTTGTTTGTTGGTTATTCGCCATTGCCTCGACTGTGCTGGTGTATAGAGCTGAACCATTCTTCTTAACGGTGTACAAATCCAACGGAGAAGTTTCCAGGGTTGTTGATATGCGCACCGTCAGTGAATCTACATCTGTTCTCACATTGGTTGTATGCACGATTTCATGTCTGTTCTCACTCTTGAGTGCTTTCCTCTACGGAAGACTGTTGTATCGATTACTGAATCGAATTGACAGGCACAAAAAGAATGCGTCAAACATGGCGTTTGAAATGCAAAGTATGATACAACCGGGGACTACCATTGCCAACTACGAATTGAAAAATGGGACAGTTTTAAAGTTTCCTGATGAAGTTCTACAATCTGTTGAAAGGTCATTTATTTAGCAGAAGTTTAGAGAGAGAGAGAGAGGGGTTTCCCACTTTATAGAAATGCTTCCCGTAACAATAAATTTTATGTTCCTCTTCTGAACTTTTTTTTTTGTTTTTTTGGGGGGGCACTGTTACCGCTAAAATGTATCTATTTGAAGCCTAATTCCAAGAGTAATAAGTTCGCCAAAGATGGATAAGTTTCTTGGACACAGCGATAGTGAAGATGAACAGCGCGTGGAGCTGGGCAGTGATGAGGAATTTTTTGGTGCTCAGGCAATGTCTGAGTCCGAAGATGAGGCAAGAGAGACTGTGAAGACCACAAAGAAAAAGACGATTGATGCCTTCGATGACAGCGACGAACATGATGACGAGGATGATGACATAAAAGGGAAGAGAGATGAGCCAAAGAGCAACAAGGATAAGGAGGAACAGAGTAATGTGAATGAACTCTACAGAAAGTCCAAGCTTCTGAAAATTAAAGACAAGAAGCCAAAGGGTAAGACCGGTGTTGTGTATCTGTCCAAGATCCCACCTTACATGAAACCTACAAAGATGAGACAGATTCTTTCAAGATTCGGTGATATTGACAGATTATTCCTCAAGAGAGAAGCTACACAGAAGTACCAGCAGAGGGTAAAACAAGGTGGTAACAAGAAGACCATGTACGAGGAAGGATGGGCCGAGTTCATCAGAAAGAAAGATGCCAAACTTTGTGCTGATACATTGAACGGAAATATTCTCGGTGGTAAGAAGTCCTCTTTCTACTACGATGACATCATGAATGTGAAATACCTCTCGGGTTTCAAGTGGTCAGACTTGACCGAGCAGATCTCCAAGGAGAACGAGGCAAGACAGAGTAAGTTGCAGATGGAGATTTCTCAGGCACAAAAGATGAACAAGACCTTTATCTCGAACGTTCAGAAGTCCAAGATGATTGAGAACATCAAGAAGAGTAAGAAATCGAAGGATGACGATGACAAAGTGAGAAGAACTTTTGAACAAAGAAGAGTCACCACGACAAGAGCTGACGGTCCAGCACAACACAAGAATGATAAGAACAGTACCTCGAGTAATGTTCTCTCCAACGTGTTCTAATACAGAGCCACTAGAATTGACAAGACTCCACCCTGTAGAAATCTCTCTCTGTAGCACTCTGTTAAATGCCAACCAATATCCGAGGTAATACACGTGACTCGATGAGCCCCGGTTTATCAGACTTTCTTTTTTTTTTGTTTCGTGGGCTTTTTATTTTGGAGGGGTTGGGGGGGGGCATCGCTGGAAGCCCTAAAAAAGAAAATTTTCACTTAAAAAAAAAAATCTTTTTCCGCACTGGGGACAAATTCTTTTGAAAGAGGCTAACTGAGAAGTTCAATTGATACCTCTTCATACATACAATGGGAACAGGAAAGAAAGAGAAAGAGAGACGTGTTCGTGAGAACGACACCAGAGATGGTAACCTTCGTGTGAAGGGTGAGAACTTCTACAGAGATGCCAAAAAAGTGCAGAAGTTGAACATGTACAAGCAGGGACGTGCACAGCGTAACAAAGCAGGTGAGATTATCAAGGCTGCTTATTTACAAGACACTGCTGCTCCAACTGCCCGTGTTGATCCTAACCGTCGTTGGTTTGGTAATACCAGAGTCATTTCACAAGATGCATTGTCCCATTTCAGAGAGGCCCTTGGTGAGAAGAAACAAGATTCTTACCAGGTTCTTTTGAGAAGAAACAAATTGCCAATGTCCCTTCTGGAGGAGAAGGATACCACTGAGTCCCCAACGAATAAAATTTTGGAGACTGAGACTTTTGAGCAGACGTTTGGTCCAAAGGCTCAGAGAAAGAAACCAAGAGTTGCAGTCTCAAGTTTGGAAGATCTTGCTGGCTCCACCATGGAGGATGCCAAGTCCTTCCAGGAGAAAAACGAACTTGATTCTACCCTTGGACTTATGGGAAACGTTGACACCGACGGTTGGACTGCTGAGGCCAAGGAGGCCATTTTCCACAAGGGTCAATCTAAACGTATCTGGAACGAACTGTACAAGGTTATTGACTCCTCTGATGTTGTGATACACGTACTAGATGCTAGAGACCCTCTCGGAACGAGGTGTGAGTCTGTTGAACAATATATTAAGAAGGAGGCTGCACACAAACATTTGATCTTTGTGCTGAACAAGTGTGACTTGGTCCCAACTTGGGTTGCCGTAAGTACTCTTCTATTTCTACTAACCATCAGTGCAATTCGCTCAACATGTCTTTTTTTTTTTTTTAGTCTTAACAGTACCCAAAGTTCTTTGTCAGGGTGTCTCCCGATTAATTTCACCTTATTCCACGGAGATGCCTGTTACAACTTTGGAAGAACAAGAGGCGATCCGCTCTACACTTCCCGTTTTGGGTCTGTGTAACGCATATTGTCGTTTTGACGCTTGCTTAGGATTGCCTAGAGGGACTTATGAGTTGAGCTCCCCAGACCATCAGTGTCATGCTTTGGTTGGGATGCTCGTAGTTGAGACCCTCACATTATTTTTCTCCATTTATATAGCTTTTTTTTTTTTTTTGGCTCACTCGGTGTGACAGACAATAATGAGTTGATTGCGAAGATGGGGTATGGGACTTCTAAGTTCATCATACTAACAAAAAAAAAAAACAGGCTGCTTGGGTTAAACACTTGTCTAAATTCCACCCAACTATTGCATTCCACGCTTCCATCACAAACTCCTTCGGTAAGGGTTCCCTGATCCAGCTTCTTCGTCAATTCTCGGTGTTACATCCAGACAGAAAGCAAATTTCTGTTGGTTTTATTGGCTATCCAAACACTGGTAAATCGAGTATCATCAACACGTTGAGAAGAAAGAAGGTGTGTCAAGTTGCTCCAATCCCAGGTGAAACCAAGGTGTGGCAATACATCACATTGATGAAGAAGATTTTCTTGATTGACTGTCCTGGTATCGTGCCACCTTCATCTAAGGATTCTGAGGAGGACATCTTGTTCAGAGGTGTCGTTAGAGTGGAGCATGTTACCCACGCCGAACAGTACATTCCAGGTGTGCTTAACAGATGTAAGAGACAGCACTTGGAAAGATCTTATGAGATTTCCGGATGGAACAACTCAACCGAATTCATTGAGCTCCTGGCAAAGAAGCACGGTAGACTTCTAAAGGGTGGTGAGCCAGATGAACAGGGTATTGCCAAGCTTGTGATCAATGACTTCAACAGAGGTAAGATTCCATGGTTTGTACCACCACCAGAGGACGAGGAAAGACCACGTAAAAAGGTTCGTGAAGAGGGTGAGGAGTCCACCGCCAACGCCGGTGTAGACGAAGAAGAAGAAGAGGCTGCTGGACCAGAAGTTGCAGAGACGGAATGGAAGGGCATCCAAGATTAAGGTTTCTGTATTTCATTTAATGGGGTTTTCTATTATAAGTGGGTTTTGTTAGATATTCTTTTTTTTTGCATTAATAAGGGATTTTGGTTTCTGTTTACGTGCTTAATTATGTAGGTCTTTTTTTTTTGTTTTTCGTACTTTTTATAAAGAGAGGCCACCCGGAAAAGCCATTTGGTATCTACTTCTATGCCTTCTCCCATTGCTTTTCAACTTGATGAATACACACAACTAGTAAGGCGATCAGACTGAATAGATCAATATGATTCAACTTACTAAGATGAATTAAATGTTCTCTGGTCTGTGTAGACATGATTATTCTGAGACTTGTACTCTGTGCTCTTGACAAGACCTACTTTGGGGCTTTTGCGTCTTACTCAATAATATATAAGGAATAGAATATATATCGTTGCTTGCTTTTTTACAAGATAGTATTAGAGTTATGATCTTTTATAAAAATTTTTGTAAAAATAGAAAGATCCATTCATTAAATGGTTTCAATAAAAATTGACATATCTGTTTCAAAAGGAAAATCTAAAATAAATACAGAATTAAAAAAAAAAAAACCCAAAAAAACCTCCTTACAAGGATTGCATGTCCACCCGTATAGGAGAAGTAAGAAGACCAAGAAAAGGATGCTCACTAGTTGATTTTTTTGTGTGTGTGTGTGTGTGTTTTTTTTTTTGTTTTTAGTTCAGTTCTCCCCAATGTCAAATAATCCTGTTGAATGGAAAGGTCATTTATAGGGTAAATCAAAATCGAGATCTGATAAACGGATCCCAAAAGCCTTCACAGAGAAGAAAAAGCGCGCGTCTGCGTGCGCAAGCAACATTGTCTAAAAAAAAAAAACAGCACACAGATGTATGAAATGAAATCCCTACCATACGGAGATTGATTAAAAAAAATCGCCACACAGTGAAGAAACCAACTACTTGCTCACAAGCTGAGAAGAAGATAACACATTAGAGTTCTCGAAGATTGCAGCGTCTATTCCTTTATGAGCACTGGAACACATACCAACACTGAACTGATAGCACAAGGTGGCTATCCTATAAATATTTACGAAGAGGCCAATAGCTTGAAAGCGGGCGTAATCCTGGACACACCGCAAGGTTCCACTAAAAATTACACGGGACTGGATGTGTGCATAGATGGAGAAGCAGACTTGCCTCGTATACGGCGTCTAAGTGCTAGGGCACAGGAAAGGCATGTTCATCTGTGTTTTGGGACAGACGGAGAACCCATCAAGGTCGTTATCCACAAGAAATCCAAACTTTCGGAAGGTCCAAATATATCTCAAGACAAATTTCCCAGGGGAGAGGAGGAGGAGGAACCGGCAAAAGAATTGAACAAATACTACTCGTCCCTATCATCTCGAGTCCATGGTATCTACTATAAAGATTTTGTTTCCAGCAGTGGAGCAATTGGAATTTCTGTGAACAACCTGGATCTATCCTTCGAGGAGAAATGTCTCTACGAAAACTTGGATTTCTCTTTGCACTTGGGGGATAAAGTAACAATCGTTGGCGAGAACGGATGCGGGAAGACAACTTTCCTGAAACTTATAAGCGAGGTTGAAGAGTATGTTTATTCTGGATCAGTGGTTATCGAAGGGCGAATCGGATATCTCCCTCAGCACTTTGAGCATATTTGTGGCGCTGAATTGGCCATTTTTACTTTACTCAATTCCCTATACGATCCAGAGATTGATGAATTTCTGGCACGGGATTATGAACCGTTCTCTCCCGACTGGTTTCAAGAGTTGAACACGCTGGGTGGCCATGAGATATTCAAACAGGCCAATAATATTGGGCTTGATGTTGATTTGCTCAAAAAGCCCTTCAAAAATCTTAGTGGCGGTGAGAAAACTAAAGTCATGTTATGTGCACTCAGCATCTTAGAACCCAATATCATTTTATTGGACGAACCTACGAACTGTTTGGACTCGCAGGGAATTCAATGGCTAGAGAACTTCTTGAGGAACTTTGAGGGAGGAATTATTATGGTTACCCATGACCGTTCTCTCATCAATGCTGTCACAAATCGAATCTCTGAGCTTTCTACATACACAAAGCAGTTTACACATTTCAAAGGTGGGTACAAGAATTACTTGGAAGAAGAGGAGAAAAGGCGACAAAGGCTTCTTGAACAAAGACAACACCAGGAGAAGGAACTGAAAAACCTCAAGCTAGAAGCCAACCATGCCAAGGGCAATGTGAAAAGTAGGATCATTAGATCAGGCTCAGACAGAGACAAACTCAGTTATGATAATAGGGAGCAAAGAGCACAGAAGGGAAGCGTGAAGGCGTTCACCCAACTCACAGAAAAAGTTCAGAGATTGACCGATAATTTGGTGGATGTAATCCCTGAGCGGACTCAGATATCCTTTGATTTCGGAGACAATCTTGCGTTCAGTGCTTCACTTCTGAATATTGAAGTGTCCGATGTTGGCAAGTCCTTTAAGGATCCTCTTTTTGATGGGGTGTCTTTCACTTTAACGAAAGGTGACAGGCTTATTGCTCAAGGGCCAAATGGATCGGGAAAGAGCACACTTATGAGAATCATTGTGGGCTTGATCCAACCCGATGAAGGCAAGGTTACCATAAGCGATAATGCAAGAGTTGGATATTTGGATCAAGAGCAAGAGAGTTTGTCTTTGGAAAAGTCACCTATTAAGCTGCTAAAGGAGGATCCTATGATCAAAGCTACAGATAAGCAGGCTATACGAAATTTGCGCAATTTCGGAGTATACACGTGGCATGACTTGAAGAATCCTTTGAAGAGTTTGAGCATAGGTTGTCGACGCAAGGTGCAACTTTGCCAACTTATCATGAGGAGAACTTCAATTCTTCTTCTGGATGAACCTACAAACCACATTGATTTTCCCAGCTTGGAATTCATCGAAGATTCCTTGTTGAAGTTCCCAGGTATCATTATAGCTGCAACACACGATAGGTACTTTGCTGAAAAGGTAGGAACAAGGGTGCTTGACCTCTCAGACTATGTGCCACAAAATAGATAGATAGTATACCTTGAAGACTAAAAATCTCTTAAAAAACTATTTCGTTGTAGTAATCCTCTAGTTGGAAAATACAGGAGCCATGTGCGGTAGTGTTTATCCTGTGGGATTCAGTGTAGTTAGCAAACGGAGAAAATGAAGCAATTTTTGAACCACGAAATGCTTAGTTAATGAAGTTGAGTATCAGACTTTAGAGGTATCTGCCCTGCCGTACAGGAATTTTGCGAATTCTTCTGATCGCGTGCCTACAAAAGATCTAAACCGATAAGCAACCAAGGATATAGATAATAAAATAAAAAGTACTCTATAGTTTAGCGGAATCAGTGCCATTGTTGTTGACAAGATCCTTAAGGCCATCTTCAGAGATGGTTTCCAACATCTCCTGGGTGTTAAAAGTGTCCACTTCTGTAGTTTTGAACTTTCTAGCCCTGACACCATTGTGAAACAGTGCATCCAACTCTGCATATGTCCGTCCTTTAGTCTCAGGGAACTCGAACCAGGACCAAATCAGACTGCAAAGGGCGAAACCAGCCCAGAAGAGACCAGTCTTAGCTTTCCAGTTCCAAGCAGTTGGGTTTAGCATATATGGAGTGATGATAGCAATTGGAATACCAGCCAAGTTGTAAAAGTTTCTCGCAATAGCCACGGTTTTGGCTCTAACTTGAGCGGAGGGCAATTCTGCAACGACACAGTAAGTGATTGGCCCCACGGAGGAGTCGTAGATAAAAGTGAACACCAACAACAACGAGCCAACGGCCCAAGATGTGCCAGGCGCGGTGGAGAAACCAAGAGAACCGACAACGATAAGAATGAAGAAGTTCACAAGCAATCCACCAAAGAAGATGGTGAATCTTCCCAACTTTTGCGATAAACCCCAAGATAAAAGAGTTCCAATCAAGCCAATAGCGTATTGGATGATACTAAAAGTGAACGACATGCTCTTATCCAAACCAGCCTGAGTGTAAAAATACGTGGAATAACCCATTAATGCCGAGCCTGTCACATTCTGAATGACCCAAATCAAGGAGGCAACCCTTGTTCTTCTCAAGTTCTTACCTCTGAAACAGTCCAAGTAGGTCGTTCCCTCACTCAGCTGTTTTTCCTTGGCGATGGTCAACTGGATCTTGTTCAACATTGCATCGGCCAAAACATCGATATCTGGCAAATGTTTATTAGCAGTGAGTAATCTCTTGATGCTATACTTGGCCTCTGAAATCTTTCCCTTTTTGCACAACCACCAAGGAGATTCAGGAGCAAAGATGATACCAATGATGATTGGAACTGGCCATATCCATTGAAGTGCAAATGGGATTCTGTATGCCCATTGGCTTGTCATGTTCAGAGTACCACGCAAAACCAAAGACGCAATCAGTTGACCAATGACCCAACATGCGTTAACATATGTCGTTAGATAGACACGCAGGACAACGGGACACACTTCAGAAGCATATGAGACGGTTAGCGTTTGGAACGCACCCCAGACAAGACCTGCAAGGATTTCACCAGCAAGTAGCATCTCAATGTCGACTGCAAAGAAGATGATAAAGATAAAACCAATGGCCAACGTCATGGCACCAATCAAGGTACGCCTGTATCCTAATCTCTCCGCAACGATACCTGCAATCCACAATCCAATGATTTCACCAACGTTCACAGCCATGGAGAGCGAAGTCTGCCATTTGGCAGGGATTTGATACTGTTGGATATCAGGGTACCACTGGCCAAACTTTTCCTGGAAACTTGGCTGGTTGTAAAGAGAGTTCAAAAGCGCAGTGTCGAAACCTTCCATAATAATTGCAGTAGATAGGACGATGGACCAAAAGGCAGCCTTGGGGAAAGTTGCAAGACCCTCTTTCAAGGTCATACCCTTCTCATGGGCATCGTTAGAATGTGCAGAGTTGGAAATTTCGATAAATTTTGAGATAAAGTCTTCAACCTCTTCATTTGCATCGAGCCCTGTGGAGGAGACAGACTCCTCCTTGGCGAATTCAATGTTTACAATTTCAGTTGGCTTTTCGATATCTTCAACGTGTTGAGGCATATTATTGGATAGGGGTGTTTTTTTTTTGATATTCTCTGATAAACCATTATACACAAAAAACATGCTAAAAGAAAAGTGATGTGGGGGTTGGATTGCTGATTATATATTCAAAAAAAAAAAAAAAAATGGAGGGCGGGGGATCAGCACGCGATTGACGGGAACAATTCAGTATGTGTGTGTTTCTGTGATGTGTGTGTGTTTGTTTTTGGAATAAATGTATCATCCCCTCTCTTGATCATCTTGCTCCCCCCCTCCC
>JAJMLK010000058.1:0-31250 GCA_030564145.1 Williopsis takata
GGATCTGGTCGGGGCCCCTCTTTAGTCCTCTTTGACAGCTTTTAAAAGGTGGGTGGATGCGTGGGGGGTTTTCTTTGTTTGAGGCAGAAAATGGTACACAGGCAATTGGCTGAATGGGTGTTGTTGTTGTTGTTGTTGTTGTTGTTGTTGTTGTTGTTGTTGTTGTTGTTGTTGTTGTTACTACTGTTATGATGCCCCAGTTTGTTGTGGGATCATTGTGGTAGATTTAAGTGGGGTGGAGATTTCCGGGTTTGTACCCCTACATGTTTCCCCTCCTCCCCCCACTGTGAAGTTCAAACATGCTCTCAATCCCACAACGTGGATCATCAATTACCCGAGAATTTTTGTCCAATGAAGAGACGAATAGTTCCGCTTAGTTGTTTCATACCGAGAGAAAGCAACCCACTCGGTAGCAATTGACTGTAATCATAATCCTCTTATCTCCACCACACCCCAGCCCAGCCCCTCTCTGTCTGTCTCTTTGTGACACGCCCATCCCCCCACAAACACATATACATATACTACATATACATACAGTTAGATGCACCGCCGTCTCTCTCTCTCTCTCTCCCTGTATGTGTGTGTGTGTGTATAACGAAAACTAACTCCACCCCCAGTAGAATATGACTATCTAATCTTTTTCTGGTTGTTCGTGTATATCCCCCCGCCCCCATCCGCCCACCACAACCACCTGTACTTATTTATTTATCCGAGGGAATAAGAACCAAAAACAGAAGAAAACTCAAAAGGACCGCCCTCCCAGCGGTTTTTGGCGGTTGAGAGTTCCCGTTCTGGAATTCCGGTCACAGAAGTTCCGTTTTCTCTTTCGGAATTACAGCCCTCCACCCTCGGATCTCGTTAACTTTGCAAGCGACAATTTGTATGCATATCGGAATTCATTCCGATAGAAAAAGAAAAAATGCGGGAGATGAGCATACCCTTTTTTTGCATCGTTACTCTCAAACACCACTATCGTTTATACCCGTTTCTTACTCTTCTTCTTTGATTGGCTACATGCGTGCCTGGAAATGAGTAGCCAGTGGATTCGTGGTGCACGGTGTGGAGTAGACAACTGTCGCTCTCGTTACTACAGATCAGCCGATGGAAGACGTATTTGTCAGTATGGCCATGTTAACGAGGGCCATGTTGACATTAACGACGAGGAGGACGATGCCGGTGCATTTGTTCTTACGAGAAGGTTGAAAATGCCCGGATCACAAGGTGTTCCCCAACAATCACAAATCTCAGGGTCGCAAAAGGATGAGAGGAAGAGGAAAGTTTACGGTGTGAAGGCCCGAGAGTTGTACTTTAAGAGTTTCCAAGCGGTGTTGAGGGCACAGGTGATGACGTTGATCCACGACCAAAGACTACCCGATGTTTTAGAAACCGTGGTGAAGAGACTTTGGATTGAATACCTCACATCTGGGTTGAACACAAATGAAGGTAGTACAGATGCCGGACTGTCTAACATGGAAACGGCAATAACTGGAACAGACTCGGAGCCTTCAAACAACGGGCTTCGTAAACTCCCCAAATTTATCGACTCATTGGCATTGTGCTACCTCGCATGTCGTTATCTTCAACTACCAATCTACTTGAATGACTTTGTCGTTTGGACAACCACAAACAGAATACCGTATATGAAGGGAATTGTCCACATTCCCAAGCGCATGAGGCAAAGGTTGCCGACAAATATCCTCAACTTGTTTGAACCGAGAAGACCACCTATAAAGGGAGATCTATGCCTTGCTGTATCAAACATTGTAAACCTGTTGGATATAACAGATCTAGAGCTGAACTATGAGCCGCTCTTGTTGAAGATTGTTACCGAGATGATTTTACCTCCACAGATTTATACAGCCACAAAGAACACCATCAAACGACAAAAGATACGATTCACCATCCCATCTGCACCAAATCAGCCCGCTCTGTCGGTAAGGAATTTCCCAGAGGTTAGACTAATCACTCTGGTGATGGTTGTCACAAAGCTTTACAAGTTGTACTCACAAGAGCATGGGGTATCGTTCAACTGGACCAAATGGAAACATCATCTGGGGAACATGAATCTTTCTCCAAATGAGAGCAGGAATTTCAACAACTTGTTGGCGTCGTTGTTGTTATCGGACAAACAAGACGACCTTATCGATTGGGATGACTCCAAGATTACGAAATATTTGGACTGGTTCTCGCAAAGAATCGTTTTACCCCAGTTACCACAGAAGGATGATACCCCAGTGGCACTACGTCGTCTATACGATATATTCCCGCTGGCTAATGACGATATGGGTGAACCTTTACAGCTTGACGATTTGAAAGTTGCGTATAAGGATCTACTCTCTGCTGAACCTTCGAAAGATGGTGTTTTTTCCAATGAAGATTTGGATATGGTGGAAGATGTTCTATTCGAGAATGTCATGGCAAATTTCGGAATTACAAAACAACAGCTCAGATTATCGTTGAGGTTTTGTGAAGTGTCGTTGGTGTCGACAAATTCGGAAATGTAAACGCGGCTGCTACAGGGAGGAGGGAAAGAGAGATAAGGCTGTGTTTATGTTTTTGTTTATGTTGTTGCTGTTTTGTTGCTGTTTTTGTTGTTGCTTTTGTTTACGTTTTTGTTAATGTTTTTGTGTCACAAAGACAAAATTGAATATCTTCAAAACAGTCGAACCGTCATACCCTCAAACAACAAAAAGAAAAAAAAACCCATATGATGAGACAAGACGCAAAATGCCAAACGAATTCCAACAGCGCCAACTTGTGTTGGCTGAACGTTCCAAGCACAGAAAGAGCCAACGGTGCCATTCTTCCTCTCGCAGGGTTGTATTTGATTTCTTTTTGAGGTTGGCAGTTTTCTCTGGTTACGCCCAGTACGTCTTTATCAGATGGTTGTTTATAGACAAATTTGGGGATGCTATGGACAAGACTAGGAGGAAGTTGCAAAGTAATTTTGAGGAGTCACATAGACACTACCAAAATGTTAAGGGAAATGTATCAGAGCCATACAGTTTTAAACGTGACAGGTTTCTGGAGACACAAGAAAGGGAAACATCCTTGAGGTCCCATGCAAGGGGTTTTATAGAGACTCTGAAATCCAAAACAATCATCTTCTTTGCCAAGTTGTTCTACATCTTTAAGATCCTGATGTCATGCAATACAAAGGAATACCTCATCCAAACGTTAAGATGGATTATCAAGACGATTTATGGACTTTGGAGGGACACGGAGCTGGTTGTGGATAGGATAAAGGGTTTACCATTTGCGGTCTTCAACAAAATCAAGCTCTTTGTGGAGGATGCCATTAGTGATATCGATGGAGATTTTCAAGGCGGTAATGTTCATTCCGCAGATGAGGGCGAAATATCGCATCCTGTAACTCCATCACCACCACGAACTACACGCCTACACCATACATCGCACAGTTGCAAATTTAGACCGCTGACTCCGTATGACACACAGAGAAGACGAATGGTGAATCGTTCGATGAGGTCTGAAAAATCAAGCGTTCGGTTTGATAACGAACTGGTGGAGGTGTTTGTCCTTGACAAACTGGTGCAACAACTGGATGTGAAGTTTGAAGATTCGATGAAGATGAAAACAGGGTTGATCTATAAGGCAGCGGCATTATCCAACGAAGAACTAATTGACGGTTTCTTCAAAACGTATGACGCGTTGGATGACAGACAAGACTCCAAGACAAGGACAAGTCCTAATAGATCTCTTTTATGTTGACGCTAGCTAATGAATAATGAAAAAGAAAAAAAAAAAAACATACTATTGGGAAAGAAAGCATAGAAGAAGAAAACAAAAAAAAGTGGGAAGCATAAATTTGGGTAGAATATTAATCACTCTGAAATCTTTAGGACAACCTTACCCCTAGCCTTGTGGTCAGCGAGCTTTTGAATTGCCTGTTGGTAGTTTTCAATGCCTTCAAACACGGTGTCGATGGAAACCTTGACGGTTCCAGCCTCGATGAGTCCAACGGCATACTCATACCAACCACCTGCAGCGATAGAAGTCACCTTGTAGTTGTAAGATTGTCTGAACAACAGCTTCTTGAGGAAACTCCAGGAAATCATACCAAACATCGAGCCCGTGTAGTCACCAACTTGGTCACCAACGATGGTGAGATATGCAGAGTTGTCAGACTTTGGCTTGAGAACTTTATCAATCACTGGGAAGATATCCCTGGATCCAACACAGTCCAGAATCAAGTCGAATTGGCCAATATCCTTGGACAAGGCGGCAACTTGGTCGGTAACTGAACCCTTGGTGTAATCAACAATGATATCGGCACCGTGACTCTTAACGGCATCAGAAGAGTTAGCGGAACACACTGCAACCACTGTGGCAACGTTATGGACGTGTTTCAAGAGTTGGATGACAAAAGTTCCAACAGAGGTGGCACCACCAATAACAAGCACCCTTTCGCAATCCTGAGGCTTCTTGAAGTGGGTAAGCATGGTGTAAGCAGTTCCAAAGACCAATGGGAATGCTGCAGCTTCCACAATGGACAAGTTCTGTGGGATCTTACCAATGTTCAAACTGGTTTTGACGTCAACGGTAAGGTACTCGGTGAAGGAACCCTGAGGGCCAAAGATTGGCTCGTAGATACCACTAATCTTGTCACCCTTTTGATAAGCGGTGATTTCAGATCCAACTGCTTCAACAACACCTGCAAAATCACGGCCAAAACCTTTCAATGCCGAACTCAGGTAAAAGATGAAACGGGAGTTGTAGAGCAACAGGTCGACTGGGTTAAGGGCAGCAGCACCCACTTTGACGAGCAATTCTGTTGGCTTCAACTTGGAAGCATCAACTTTGGTTGTGTGAAGACCAAGTGCTTTGTCTCTTGGATGGTATCCCACCTGTCTGTAGGTAATCTCTGTCATTTTTTTTTGCGTTGTTTGACCTTTGTGTGTGTGTTCTTCTTCTTCTTCTTCTTCTTGTTCTGTTGTGGCAGATTTTTTTTGCTCCTCTGCTCTGTTTCTGTTCTTTTTTATTTGTGGGGGGGAGGGGGTTTGATGCCCCTTCAAAAATTGTTCCGCCCTCGTTTCCGTCCCCCTTCTTATCGGGTTGTCAATTTTGATTTCCTTCTTTTGGGTTGTTTTGGGATTGGATTGAAAAAGGTTAGGAAAGGAAAGAAAGTGACAAATATATATTTGTATATATATATATATATACATAGTAATAGCTCAAAAGATGGTACCACTACCAGCAGACCTCACACACCTGTACCTCACGTGGATCGAGGAGGAAGCTGCACAGTGCCAACGACTTCAGCAGAAGTCTGCAATGCTTCTGTCCAACGCTGCACGTACTTTGAGAAATGCCCAAGAACCTATGTATGCACCAGAGGATTTGAAAAAGTTAAAGGGAATTGGTGATTGGGTTGTGGGGAAGATGCGTAAGAGGTTGGTGGTGTACTGCGAACAGAATGGACATGAAGTACCACCAGAACCTGCAAAACCATCTAGTGGTGGACGTAAGAGGAAGAGCCATGGTGGTATTGATGGTATTGATGGTGACGGTATTGCACCAACGAGGAAAAAATTAGTAAAGGAATACATCCCACGTAAACGATCCGGTGGGTATGCTATCCTGCTAGTGCTCCTTGAGTTTGACGAGAATATGATGGGTGTGACAAAGGACCTCATTTCCCAAAATGCCACTCCTTATTGCGATTCCAGTTTTTCAACAAATCCAGGAACTTCGCAATTCCATTCTGCATGGAGCAGTTCAAAGAAGTTGTTGCAAGAGGGACTTATCAAACAATCTGGAAGACCCGCGAGGTTTTACCTCACGGATGAAGGGTTTGAACTGGCAACCAAGATCAAAAAGAACGACGATATTGTCTTTAGGCATGAGGCTCCAAAAAAGAAATCGAACACAACACATTCACATTCACAGACCCAAGTGCAAATCAACAGGACACCTTCAAGGGACACCCGGGCATACGAACAAGAATCGCCTGTTATTCCGGTAAACATCCCAAGAAACCGTATTCAACATAACTACAGAGGAGTAAACTACTTCTTCTGGGAAGCTGGTACGTACGAAGTGAAGTTTATCGTTGATAATAGAGAGATTCGATCAAAAAACGAACGTGACTTCTTTGATGAGAAGTTGTCACAGCTGGGTGTTGAATGTTTGAAACGGCCCCTCACAGTGGGGGATGGCGTATGGATTGCACGTCACAAAACAACAAATGAGGAGGTTGTGCTTGATTACATCTTGGAGAGGAAAAGGCTGGATGATTTGGCTTCAAGTATAAAAGACGGTCGTTATACAGAACAAAAGAGCCGTTTGAAGAGAACTGGTTTGAAGAACGTTATCTATCTCATTGAAGAAGTCACAGCGAGTGATCTTCAACAGATGTCACAGGCAATTCAGACGTCAATTGCACTGGCAATAACGGTGAACAACTTCCACGTACAAAGGACCAAGGATGCAGATGCCACTCTACAATTTATCCACAAGTTGACACAACAGGTGGCTAAATTCTACTCCAAGAAACGGCTGTTGGTGTTGAACCCTTCAAACGTGGAGTCGCAGATTCGATACGCAGAGATGCTGTCCACGTTCCAATCAAAGTTTTCCGATGTGGAATGCGTCCACCTGTATCATACTTTTGACTCCATTCTTTCGAAATCTAGCATGGTTACAATCAGAGAGATGTTTGTCAAGATGCTAATGACCGTTAGAGGAATCACTCTGGAGAAGGCCATTGCCATACAGAGGGAGTTCAAGACTCCGGCGATAATGTTTGACAAATTTGACCCAAAGGACGAGGTTTTCATCGCAAAGTACGGTAAGAAGATTTCAGAAGCACTGGGTGAACTCTTTGGGTAAGAGGTGAGTATATATCGGTATTCTTTAATGATCTATATGACTAGTTTATAGTAGGGGTTTTTTGTGTTTTGTGTTCATGTTGAAACATATCCTCATCTCCAATAGTTGAACAAAACTGGGGGGACCCCCGGCCGGAGTCACCCGCGAAAATTTCACCTCCAAATTTTAAAAACCTTCCCCGGTCAAATGACTTTATCTATCACACACACCCCTCCCATCTGTTCTGTTCTCAGAAACAAAAATTACAATTAAAACTAGGCACAGCAGAAGAAGAGGGGCACAACACCACACACAGACAATGACCGATAAACTAAAGATCCTCGTTCTTATTTCTGGCTCAGGAACAAATTTGCAGGCGATTATCGACGCTGTTGCCGAAGGGACGATCGAAGATGCCGAAATCATCAGGGTCATCTCTTCATCGGCCACTGCATTTGGACTCACCAGAGCTGAAAAGAGCGATATTTCAACAACGGTTCACAGATTGAAAGAATACTACGCTGATATATCCAAAGGTGACAGACCAAAGGCCCGTAAGCAGTTCAACAAGGATCTGGCCAACTTGGTTCTATACGGCAACAAGGACGGAGACGAGGATGAGGCCAAGGCCTTGAAGCACGTTGTTCCAGACCTCATAGTGTGTGCCGGTTGGATGTTGATCCTTTCTCCTGAGTTCTTGAGTCCATTGGAAGATGAAGGTGTTGAAATCATCAACTTGCACCCTGCACTCCCCGGTGCGTTTGACGGTACGCATGCCATCGAAAGGGCATGGCAAGCGGGTCAAGATGGAGAGATCACCAAGGGAGGTGTGATGATCCATAAGGTAATTCAACAGGTTGATGCCGGTGAGCCACTGCTCGTGAAGGAGATTGAGATTGTTAAAGGTGAGACTGTGGAGGCTTATGAGGAAAAAGTCCACAAGGTTGAGCATTTGGCCATTGTCGAAGGTACGAGTTTGGCTTTGAAGGAGATCAAGGAGAAGAAGCAGGAACAAGGGTCAAAAGTAGAGGTGTTAAAATAAATAAATAAATAATAATAAAAAGGAGGGAAACGGATAATCTCTAGGTAGCTGTGGATCTATATCTAATCTTTTTTCTGTTCAAATAAAATTCTATAAAATTCTATTTTATTTACTTTATTTTGTATATCCAATCGTTTGTTTGTTTGATTGTTTTGAGGTTTCTTTTCCCTCTCTCTATTGAATATGGATGTCGATGTTGTTGTTGTGATTTTTTTTTTTTTTTACTATTTGTTTCTTTATTTTGTTTGATACAACTTACTCCAAGTTCTTGATAACCTGCTCGGTGAAGTGGTCAGTAGAGGCAGTACCCTTCAAGTCACCGGTTCTGTTCTCCTTACCAGAAGCAATGGTCTTCAAGACAGCCTTCTGGATCTTGTCAGCATGGGAGTCCAAACCCATGTGTTGCAACATCATACAAGAACTCAAAAGCAAGGCAGTTGGGTTAGCCTTGTTCTGACCGGCAATATCTGGAGCGGAACCGTGCACGGCCTCAAAGATGGAGACTCTGTCACCCATGTTACCGGATGGGGTCAAACCCAAACCACCAATCAAACCGGAGGCCAAGTCGGACATAATGTCACCGTACAAGTTTGGCATCACCATCACAACGTCAGAGTACTTGGATGGGTCAGTGACGAGCTTCAAGGAGGTGTTGTCAATGATCTCAAAGTCGATGGAGACACCTGGGAACTCCTTGGCAACCTCCTTAGCGGTCTCAACGAACAAACCGTCAGAGAGCTTCATGATGGTGGCCTTGTGGACAACCAAGATCTTTGGCTTGTTGATAGACTTGGCGTACTGGAAGGCGTATCTAATAACCTTCTCGGAGGCCTCTCTGGTGATCAACTTGATGGACTGGACGACACCTGGGACAACTGTGTGCTCAATACCAGAGTACTCACCTTCGGTGTTCTCTCTGATGAGCACGGTGTTCACGTTCTCATAAGGAGTGGCGTAACCGTCGATAGAGTTTGCCGGTCTAACGTTGGCGAACAAGTCAAAGGTCTTTCTCAAGGTCAAGTTCAAGGATCTGTGACCCTTACCGACTGGAGTGGCCAATGGGCCCTTAAGGGCAACGAGGTTCTTGTTGATGGAGTCAATGGCTGGCTGTGGGATGGCAGTCTGGTTGTTGACGAGGATAGGGGTAACGTCACAAGACTCCCACTCGATTGGAACCTGGGCAGCGACATAGATCTTCTTGACAGCCTTGGAGATCTCGATACCAATACCGTCACCCTCGATGAAGGAGACGGTATAGTTACCGTTGGCGTTCTTGACACCGTTGAACTTGGCAACCTGGGAGGAGTAGGATCTGAAGACAGATCTGTTGGCAGAGTTTCTGAGTCTTTGGGCAAGCATTATGTCTTTGTTGTCTGTTTTGTTTTGTTTTGTTTTGTTTGTTCTTGTACCAATCACAAAGAGAGAACTGAGTGGTTAACTAAATGTGTAAAAAACTTTTGGATCCCTCCCCCGAGAACTCGGACACAACACAACAACACGGTCATCTCTCTCTTCTGCTAGACGGAGGGGGTTTTTTTCGGCACCGAATTTTTTTTTTTTTTTTTTTTTTTTTTGGGTCCTTTCGTGTAATTCTTCCCAATTGGGGAAAATGGGGGAAATTTTAGAGGTGAAGTGGTGTCTGGATGTATAGTTGTATGTGGTGTGAACCAACTATCTCGATATTATGTCATGATTATGTAATGACTTGTGATGGTTAGGCTGCCCCCGTGTTTTTTACTACAGATCAATATATATAGAAAGGTTAGGAAGCCACTGGTCTGGTCTTGTTTATACCAATGTGGGAATATTCGCGAAAGAGACCCAAATGGTTGGTGTGTGTGCTCTCTTTGTTACTTACATCTCTAACTACTACTACTTATACTACTACTACTATACACTTATACACATATAAAACAAAAATAAAATAAAGATGTCAATATCTAGAGAGGATGGATTGAAACGTGTACTGGGGACTGAGGTTCACAATAAGATCAAAAATGTATGCTTAAGTGTTTGTTGTTGTTTTTTTTTTAGAAAAAAATCCCCGAGACTCCGAGATTCTATAGACTAACAACACTTGAGACAAGGCCAAAGTTCTACTGGTTGGTGCAGGTGGTATCGGCTGTGAATTGTTGAAAGATTTGATCCTACTAGGGTATGGAGAAATTCACGTTGTAGACTTGGACACGATAGACTTGTCCAATTTGAACAGACAGTTCTTGTTCCGTCATAAGGACATCAAACAACCAAAGGCATCTACTGCGGTGAACGCAGTCCAGTCCTTTAACTTCTTCAATTCAAAACTCATTCCGTACCAAGCTTCGATTTATGAAACGGATTTGTTCCCAATGAAGTGGTTTGAACAGTTTGATCTCATTTTCAACGCTTTGGACAACATCCAGGCGAGATCTTATATAAACAGAGTCGCACTGCTCTTGAACAAGACTGTGATGGAGAGTGGAACCACGGGGACAAACGGTCAATCGCAACCAACTTTTCCAAACCAAACAGAATGCTATGACTGCGTTCATAGAGAAACTCCAAAGACTTTCCCCGTGTGTACCATCAGGTCCACACCTTCACAACCTGTTCACTGCGTCCATTGGGCAAAGAGTTTCCTCTTTAGCTCGTTGTTTTCGGAGGATGAAGAGGATACTGTCCAACCGGAGGGTAAGGATACGGAAGAGTTGGGCACTGATAACCAAGAGGAGATCAAAAATTTGATTGCAGAGAATAACGAACTCATGGAGTTGAAGAGGGCTATTAGAGATGACGATTTTGCGGAGAAAGTTATCCAAAAGGTGTTCACCACAGACATTGAGAAGCTTTTGAGAATAACGGATCTATGGAAGACTAGAAAAGAACCAACACCTTTGGAGTACAATAGTTCTATGAAATCTACAGTTTCGGAAATCACCACGGATTCACTCGGTACAGGTCAAAAGGCATGGTCATTGGAACAGAACGTGAAAGTCTTTCTCGATGCCACCTCGGCACTTCAGAGGAGAATCATCACAGAAAAGGAGATTGAGTTTGACAAGGATGATGAAGACACGCTGAACTTTGTCGTTGCCGCTGCAAATATCAGATCTCACATCTTTTCGATCCCAATGAGGGCTAAATTTGACATCAAGTCCATTGCAGGAAACATCATCCCAGCAATCGCAACGACAAATGCCATCATTGCGGGATTCTCTGCGCTTCTATCTTTGAAACAGTTCAAGAACACTTCGAAGGAGTGCATCGATGCGTCCAGATCCGTTTACACAGCGACGAGCTCTGACAAATTTGTGTCGCCATCACTACTCCAGCCACCAAATCCAAAGTGTGCGACGTGTTCTATTGTTAGAGGCATTGTTAAAGTTGATGGATCTGTAAAGATGAAGGTGCTCATTGACAAGCTACAATCGGTTTATGGATTTGACGACGAATTGTCCTTATCCATCGGAAGTAATCTCTTGTATGACGTTGATTTTGACATCAATCTGGAAGAGACGTTGAGCCAGATGGGTATTGTTAATGGTGTCCATTTGAATGTTGCAGATGAGAGTGATAAACTACAAACGGTGGAACTCTACGTTGTTGAAAATAGAGATGGTGAAATCCATTTGCCAGACATCAAAATGCGTGCTAAACCACAACCACCAAGGGAGAAGGAGCAATTGGAAACACAGGAAGATGAATTTGAACTTATCGGTGATGACGATGATGATTTGACCATTCTTGATGAAACCACCGAGAAGAGAAAGGCAAGTGGAACCGCTGAGGCGCCAACGCCGGCTAAGAAGGCTAAAGTTGATGAAGGCGTTGTTGAAGAGTTGGATTAAGCAACTATTGACTATAAAGCATACAATGGTATTCCTTCCCAACGGTGAAGTAAGAACAAGAACACAGGAGGGAAAAAAAAAGACGAGAAATAGTGGCGGGTATATTTGAAGTAGAAACGTATATAGATCAAAGTCCATAGAGGCACAATTATTTGCGCAGGAAATAACAACGAATAGAAACAAGGAAGAAAAGTAAACAAACAAGCACACACACACACACACACGCACGCACGCACGCACGCACGCACACACACACACACACATACACACATACACACACGCACGCATACAAATGAAAACAAAAATGACAACTAGTCCCTCTTTCACCCTCTTGAAGGGCTTCTAAGACGTTTGAACCAGGATTCTTTCTTACCAGGGCTCGATACGTCTCCTGACATAGGACTCGGCGATTTCCAACGAGACACACGTGCAGAGTGCTCCTCATCATCAGAGTTGAACCTGATCACAGGTGGCGATATCACTGGCTGTTGTAGCTGTTCATGCTGTTGTTGTGTGGTGAGAGGCTTTGGAATGTTGATGGGCTGTGAAACGTTAGACTCTTGTAATCCCTCCGCCTCGTCATCCGTAGTGTTATCGTGCGATTGCTTTGAGAGATTTGACTCAGAGTTATTCGTGTGTGTTGTTAAGGTTGTTGGTTTGATTGCATCCGGGAACCCAGTTGCAGCAGACAAGGACCTCGAGTGTGGACGCGATTTTGGAGGTTGTCCTGCTGCAGTGAGATTCGTTGAAGAGCTCTTTGTCGTTGATGGTGGTGAAATCTGCTTACGAACGTCCGGTAACAGTCTCTTAGAATATTCGATCAAAACCTCCACCACAGCTTGCGAAAGAGCGTACTCATCAGGCGTCAAGTCGTGATCTGGGTGAGAAAGGATTGAAGGCTGGAAAATGGCTGCGAGGTTTCTCGCAGGCATAAGGTTCTCTTTGGCATTATCGGCAAACATGGTCAAGAGGTCCAACAAGTAGTAAAGCAGATGTTTCTGTGCCTCTGGCAGTTTGTCGATGAGCAATCGGTACTCTTTCAACGCGCTCCGCAAGTCCTTCGCAATTTTCTTCTGTTTCCGTAGCTCCTTTTGCTTCTTCTTCTCGAGCTCCTCCGGTGACAAGTCTTGGTCTGTGTCCTCCTCGTTCAGCTCACGCTTCTGTTGAATTGCCTGGATGCGCTTTTCAATAGAGTCATTTCTCACCTTGATGTGCTCAACGATCCTCGGTCTTGAACGCACTGGTTCTCTAAACTCCTCGTACAATGTCAGTGGAACCAGAGGTTCGGGCAAGTTGTTCAGGAATCTTCTAAACAGAGAAGCCGCATCGTGAACAGTGTATCCTTCTTCCCAGGATAGTTTTCTGCCGTACGCCGGTGGTGTGCTGAACACGTATTGCAACTCCTTGACGCGTCTTGATGATCCTGCAACTCTAAAGATACCCTCCACACCGAGGCCCTTTTCTTTCAGGAACGAACCACATTTGCCCACCAGTAGTGGTAGCTTACCATATCTAATGAAGTCACCTGGGTCGTCTGAAGGCACAGAAATGAGCGACTCTGCCACAGCGATGGACTTCTCCAATGGCACCCCAAACACCTCGTTGCCGAAGCCAAACTTGTTCTGCGACGCAATGAACTCGTCACGCTGTTGTCTAATCACTTGCTCTGGGTCACTCACGGAGTTCCTCACCGTGCTGAATGACCGTGACTTGAACGACATCGTTGGCCTGGTCAACGAACTTTGAGGCCCATTATTAGTCCCCAAGGACTCTGATGACAACTGCTTTTTGCTAAGCTGCCTCCACCATCCACTTAGCCTGTGTGGTGGTGATTCTGCTGATGACATCTCTGTGTTCGCTTGTACTCGCTAATTGAAGTAAATATAACGCCGTGTTTTGGTTTGTATGGCGTTGTACGTTGTCGTGGTTTCTTTCCCAAGGTCCTTGACAGCTTTTTTTTGCTTTTAAACTTCCCAAAGAGGAAGTTCCTGATTTGTTTTGGATGAGAATTTTGGATTGAATTGGGGAAAACTTATGCTGTTTGTGAGCAGGTTTTTGACCTCCTTGTGAGAACAGTTTAGTGTGGTGTTGTTGTTGTTGTTGAAGGTAGTTGACACTGTTGATGCTGCTGTCATCTCAAGATTTTGTTCAATTGTCCCGTTGATACAAACAGGTGGCACGAGGACCCTCGCGTCTCAGAGGGCTGTGCGTATGAGCTAAAAATACATAACAACGTTACAAGGGTGAAATAGATTAATTATAGTATAGAAAAAAACCAAACAGTTCAGTTCAATTGGACGTAGTTACCAGGAAATACACCTTGTACGCCGTTGGCTCTGCCTGTCCACCAGCCATTAGCATCGGCAGTTCTCTCTACAATCTCAATCACAGTACCAGCGGTAAACGAAAGATCACCAGCAGCTTGCGCTGTGTAGTCATACAAAGCAGTACACAACTCCGCTGGTGGTGGTGCTGCTGCTGCTGCTGCTGCCACAGGAGCAGCTATAGGAGCGCCGTAGGAAGAAGCTGAAGCTGATTGTGGTGTCATTGGTTGGCCGTATGCTGGTGCTTGGCCATAACCTCCAGCAGCAGGAGCAGGTTGATTATAACCACCGGTAGCAGGAGCAGGTTGGCCGTATCCTGTTTGTGCATACTGTGCCTTCTCGTCAGGGTAGCCTTGAGCTGTTTGGCCAGCAGGTTGTCCATAAGCTGGGGCCTGGCCGTAGCCAGTAGAAGAAGGTGGTGTGTACGGAGGCAAGTTGCCAGAGTTAGGTGAACCTGGGTTTTCTGCGCCTTCGGCACCCTTACCATAACGACGTCTAGTCATCTCCAACTTGGCTCTCGCATGACCCACCTTGAAATGTGTCAACGGGATGGCATCGCATCTTTCCTGGATGTCACCTCTCTTTGCTGCAAATGCCTCCTCGATATCCGAGTTCAAGTCAAAGTATGGGATTTTCATGTCCTCAAACTTGTTGTATAACGTGTAAAAGATGTTCAACTGCATGAAATAGAAGGACACAAACAACGGTTGGACAAACTGTGCCTCCAATTGGAAGAGAATAGGAAGCTCCTCTTTCAAAATGTTATTGTAGTAGTCATACTCCTCTTGGGCAATCTGTACATCAGCTTCAGCCTTGTACAGCTTCTCCTCATCCTTTGGAGTCTTCTCCTTCTTGTTTTCAATCTTGTTATAGGAATGCTTATGACGATCCAAGTCCAATTGCTTGTGTGCTCTCTTCGTGGCCATCTTTCTAATGGACTGAATGATTTTCAACAACTCCTGTGCTGGTTTCACAATCTTTGTTTCAATCAACTCCAAATCAGGCTTCAAAGTCTGCTGTAAGTCTGCTACAACAGCTCTATACTGTTCAGAGGCCTCGATACCTTCTGGGTTGTCCTCTGGAATCGTCGAGTTTGGGTCTGAAGGTTTACCACTAATTGGCTTGAAGATCTCATCCATTGCCTTTGAGAAGCCAATCTGATGGGAAAGCATACCATTGACCGCAGTAAAGTACTTCTTGGATTCATCACTCAACTTCATAGTCTCATTCTCAATCTCCTTGAAACGTCTCTCCGCATCGTCATATACTGGATCACTTGTGGTCTCAGTCATGTTAAACTTCTGTCTGAAGTTCTGAGGAGCCTATATACGGTTAGTTCAAAGTGAAATTAGATGCCCTTGGTCACAGCCACTCCTTTTGGTGCCAAGGGTTGCATCACTACCCACGGCTAAAAGGCACCAATTCGTGAGGGAGAGGAGCCAAAACTAAATACGAGAAAGAACATACCCTCGAGATGGCCTTTGTGAAACCTTTGAAACTCATCGTGTCGTGTGTTAGTTGTGAGTTCTTTGTGCTTGGTGGCTCAATGACCCCTCCAAAACAACCTTTGCTTCCATGGAAATGCGCACTTTGGGAGGCGGAGCCCTCGGACCGCAAGTGAATTTCCGGTGGATGTCTCCTGCTTGATTTCCGAGGGGTGTAATCATTTTATAATGTTTACAGTACAATATAGAGTGTAAAGGGGCACTTTCCTTTAGTTATACTATCTTAAAGTGCTTATAGTACATATTATAATGTCTTCATGGTTTTAGAAATGCTAAATTCTGTCTTTTATTTTTTTTGGTTTGTATATTTAAGTCCAATAAAGTGAGCATAACCCAGAACAGTTACCAAATTAATATGCCACAAAATGCAATTTTTATTTTGAGAAACCTCTCTTTAAATTCTGTAGTTTTATGATTAGTATATCAATGGCAAACACAAGAACATTTGGATTTTTTTTTTATATTTATCAGTTGATTAAGCGCTACTCAAAGGCTTTCATCACGAGTTGCTGTAGTCATTTATTCCATCTCTCTTCACGATAGCTCTACAAAGTAGACAAAATCAAAAAAAAAAAACCTTAACACCCATTGTCCTTACTTGCTGAACGATCATCAACTCTAGAAACGTAGTGAATGTCAATTCCATCCTCAAAAACGTGCCTTATCTCCTCTAAAGATAAGCCATTCACCTCAGGGTACCACTTGTAAATGGCTCCCCAACCAACAAGGCATATAAGGGAGAAACTGATCGTTGTTGTCGATAAAGAAGTCCAATTAACAAGCGATAAGTAAGAGGCAGAAAACAATGAGTTTGTTAGCCAACCAGTGGCTGATATAACTGCCGAACCTGCTGCCCGTGACTCCAAGGGTAAGAACTCAACGCTTGACCATGGAACTGTCCCCAAGGCAGACGAGAAACTAGCAACAAAAGATAGCACAGAGATGATTAACACTATGGAGTACCCGTTGTAATCTTCCTTTGATGTGTTCTGGATTTGACCAAAGCAATACCCTGCAATGAACAAGGATAGTGCCATTATCCAAACGGTTCGAAGTAACATCGACCGTCTCCCAATCTTATCGATTAAATTCAAAGCAACGAATGTAAACGCAAAGTTCGTACCACTTATCAGGATAGAAACGACAAGTGGATTACCCACACCAATTGTTTTGAAGATTGTTGCTCCATAGTACATGAATGAGTTGAAAGATGACGCTTGTTGGTAAAACATGAGAGCTGACCCGACAGATAGCGCTCTAACCGTGGACCTTGAACCAAAGAGTTTGGAGTATAAGGGAAGTTTGTGCTGTTCTTCATTGGCCTTTATGTCTTCTGAGATTTGCGAAATCTTGTTTGCCAACTGTTCTGAAGTGGCATAAGGATACAGATTTGTCAATGCGTGCCGTGCTGAACCGTAATGTCCATGGAGAAGCAAAAACCTTGGCGACTCCGGTACGTATCTCACCACAAGGAGAAACAGTAACGATGGAGCACAGCCAAACAGAAACATGAATCTCCAGTTGTTATGCAATGGTGCAATTACCAACGCTAAAACGTTGGCGAATAGTTGTCCACCAGTCGTTGTGACCGAGTTGAGCACCAACAACCTCCCTCTCCTCTTTGAAGGGGCAACTTCAGAGATGTACACGGGTACAACCATCGACGCAGCACCCACAGCAATACCAACAACCAACCTCCCCAAAGTCATTGCCATTACCGAGTGGCACAGTGCAATCTGTATTGCGGTCACCGTGAATATGACACAACAACCCGCGATAACGCTTCTGCGTCCAAACCAGTCAGTTAGAAACGAAGCACCAAGCGACCCACAGAATGATCCTACAGAGGTTATACCTGTAACGAGTTCCTTCTGTGCATCTGTAAGTTGCAAATTGCTCGAGTCTAGAAATATCAAGATGCTCGAAATACATGCGGTATCGTACCCAAACATGAAGCCCCCAACTGCGGAGGCACAAACCACAAGCGTGACGTATAACCCCATCTTGGTGCATTCAATGTCACCTGCATCATCTGGGTATTGTTGGTCATCTGAGTGCTCTACGAGCAAGGGAGAGTTCTTTGGTGCTCTGGACATTTCCGATGGCCCGCCTTTTTTGCCCTTCCCGCGTGTTGTTTTTGTGTCTGCTTGCGCATAGTGTGCGGGGGGGAGTTTATATAAACTCCCACATTCAAAAATTATGGGGAAGTTGAGGGGGCTACCGACATCTTATATTACAAAAAAAAAACGACAGGGGAGAAAAGATCACACAGCACTATAATAATGGATGAAGTGAAAGAGGAACAGGTGGAACTTTCAGAACGATACTCCCTCTCTCACGGTAATTCAAAACATTACTACAGGCGCATCAAGCAGCGGCGATTCCATGCACTTGTTGTTCTTTTTTTTTTTTTGTTACACGTTTAAACAGTTCGTAAAAGCTCTTCGCCCCCCACCCCACCCCCCTCAGAAAACAAGAATTAATTTCAGGCGTCAACCTCCATGGCATCTCCTCCAACCACAATCTCCTCGCTAACGTCAACTAACTTGTATATAGACTCCTTCAACACAGCGGTGGTTCCTCTAGCAAACTTGTAACTTCTCTCCTTTGGTTCTCTGATGTTTGGCGTCTTGTAATTTCTCAAAAGCTGTGCATCTTTACCAACCTCCATCACACACACGTCAACGTTGGAACCAGAACCCAAATCGTTCCAGATACCAGCCTCAATGGCATCAGACGCGAGCTTGATTGCCTCCTCCTTGGTGATCTCTGGCTTCCACTCGCTCTCCAACACAGCCATAGCGGCAAGGGAACCGGAACCCAAGGATTGGTAGTAACCAACGTCGGTGGAACCGTGTGCCTGCACAGAGAACAAATGTGCACCAGTTGGGTCGACGCCTGCGACGATCAAGTAGGCTCCGATGTGGCCCTGGTACTTGAAAAGGTGTTGCTTCAGATGTTGAAGCGATGTCACCACACGGGGTTCTCTCCCCGTGGACAACGAATGGAGCTCCAGATTGGACGCAATGAGCTGCGTAACCATCTCTGTGTCAGCGGCAGTACCGGCACCGGCACACCAGATCTTTGGCGAGAGTCTGTGAAGCTTTTCACAGTTCTTGTCTGCAACAATGTCGCCCGCGGTTGCCCTTGTGTCTGCTGCAATGACAACGCCACCGTCAAACTTGACACCGACGATGGTGGTACCCGTCGAGGTGGCTGTTGGCTGTGCATGGCCCTTGGCCGCAAGGAATTGGTTTCTCTGGTGGTTCTCAAAACTTAGACCAGCCATCTTGTATATATATATATATGTATATATGTGTGTGTGTGTGTGTGTGGATTGATAATTTTCTTCCTTTCTTCCCTTCCTATAATTCCCTTTTACGTGTGTGAGTTTTGACGCTTTTTTTCCCTGTGGTGTTTTTTTTTTTTTTATCGCGGCGCTGTGTTTGTGTGCTGTGCTATGCTTGACAAGGAGGGCTGCGTAACCATATATATACAATGGTATGAAGGGGGGGGGGGGGGTTGATGATGATGATGATGATTTATGTACCATTACGAGTAGTTTGTTCCACAATAGATTGCATAGCGTTTTTTGCGCTCTTTGTCAAAAAAGGAATCGAACAGGTAAAATTTTATAGTTGAAATTACAACCAACTTTCTCTTGCTTGTCCCACCAAAACTGCTCTCTCTCTCTCTCACACACACACACACAAAAACAAAACGAAACAACTTGGCGCGCGCGCGCGCCTACGTATTATATCTTACGCACCAGAAGATCTCATCCCCATCAACTACAACAACCGAGTTAGTTTGGTTTTTTATATATATATATATACGATGGATGGACTCTCATTCACAGCACCTGCTCGTGCGCGTACACTAGTGGTACCACTTGGTGAGCTTTCCGTGAGCCAATTCCACAACCTCGTTGGACAGCTCGAAGAGGCTGCAGAGGTGCGGCTTGTCGATGTAACGAGGACAAGGACACAGATGTTCAACCCACAGGGATTTCCCAATGGTAGAGTGATATATGACTTTTCAACGAGCCTGGATAGCCAGGAATCGTTGTTTCTCCATGATTTCGAGCCTTTTAGAAAGACTTTTGTGGTTATTGGTGTTACCAATAGCAGCAGCGTTGACGCCGAGGACAAGTTGAGATTGTTGAAGAAGATGTACAGGTCTGCAATGCTCCACTGTGTCGTTGTGTTTGAGAAGAAAAAAGTGGAGATCCAAAATGAAAGAATCATCTTTAACGAGACAAACGCAGAGACGGTGATGTGTGACGTTACAAGGCTATTCCTGGATGAGCTCACGGGTTATTTGGCATCATACCAACATATTACTTTGAGATCACCGGGAACAATTGGCGGGAATGAAAGGGTTAAAACGGTACCTTTGAAGAACAAGAGAATCAGCTCGGGTTCTTCAATTGGTCTTTCTCTGTCAAGCGATTTGGGGAACCAGAAGATTTCCATCAAGACTGCAAATGAACGTCGTCAGGCAAGGATCAAGGGAAGGCAGTCAAAGATTTTGGCAAATTTGCTTCTCATTGCGGGAAAGTACAACGATGCACTAAGGGAATTCCAAGAATCCCTTTTGCTGCTCAAATCAGGCAATGATTACCTATGGATGGGCTCAGTGTTGGAAGGTATCGCAGTCACAATTGTCATGCTGTCATACCTCGACGCTTCCTACCAATTAACACCGGCATTATCGAGCATTTTTTTGCATTCGTCAGCACAGCTGACTTCAATGGCAACGCCATCCAGTACACCAATTACATCGCCAAGATCATCATCAGCAGTGGCCACCGGTGCGCCCGACCTCGAAAAGTTCACCACTTCAGAACTGGTGTATCAGATCGTTATGAAGGCTCTGTCATACTACGAACTATCACAGACAGACCCAGAAGATTACGTTCCAGATCTCGTTTATTGTGAATGCATCATCAGGTTCGTAAAGTTCATGACGGTGATGAACCTTGGCAGTGGACTCAACACCGCAACGCTCGACCACTTAGTCAAGGAAAAACCATTCAACTTGAATATCAACAACAACGAGCTATTTGACAAAATGGACATCTTGAAAGTGTCCAACAAGGTGATGACAGTACAACTGAAGAACATGGATGTACTGTCACAGACAAGAATATTCGGTGCACTATCTTCCATCTACGGAGATTTGGGATTTTCAAGAAAAAGGAGCTTTATGCTTCGAACTCTTTTTGTGTGCTTGATTCCACAGTTGAGGGCACAGAAGACTAAGTCTAGCACCGGTTATGAATTGAACGATATCTTGAACGTCATGCTCTCAGTTTACGGCGTTTCCAAACAAACAGAGGCCGATATTGGATCTGCTCATGCACCAAGATGGGTTCAGCTACAGAGATCAGTGATCAAACTTTGTATCACATTATGTGGTGAAGTTCTGGATCATTTGACGGTGGTTGCACTTAAATCACTACTATTGACACGTTATTTTGAATCGCTAACGGACAATGAACAGGTCAAAATTTTCAACGAGATTCAATCGTTGTGCAGAGAGCACGGTGTTCCGTGCACTTACTTCGACCCATTCATCCTCAGGGGTGTCTATTTAGTGAAGCTGTCCAATCCACCGATCGAGAATAAGAAAATCACAAAAACGCATACAAGCACGATGGTATACAACCCTTACAACAAACCAGAAAATGTGGATAAAGACCATATAGTCCAGGGAGAATTTGCAGAGTTTATCTTAGAAGTGCAAAATCCGTTTGCGTTCCCAATTACCATTAATGAGATAAAGATCCAAGGGTTGGAAGTTTTCAAAAACCATTATTCGATTCAACCCAAGAGTATGAGCAAGATTAATATCTTGACCAAACCGTTGAAACCTGGTAAATTGATAATTGATAACGTTGAGTTATCGATATGTCATTTCCCTGCACAATCCTTCCAAATCTCAAAAAGTCAAAAAATTGAAGCTGTTCCAAAGCTGAAGCCATCATCAGACTCTGATGATAACATATTGGCCACTTTCATGACGAATCTTTCCAACAATACGATCTGTGGCCGAGTTGAAACGAGTAAAACCGAGGTTGAAGTGATTACAGCTCAACCAAACTTGCAGATCCTGATGAGTCTTGAACCCATGATGGTATTGGAAGGCGGAAAACAAGAACTGGAGATCAAGTTGAAAAACAACTCCGATGTTACAGTCAATATATTGGATTACTCCATTTGGGATTCGACAGTGGATCCATTGACGAAATTATTGGAGAGCAAGGAACAAATGCCTAACGATATCCACGAGTATGAGTACTTTTTGCACAAGAGCTCCCTGGAGATCTTGTCTGAATTTACGGAGATTGGTGCATTTGAAGAAGTTGAACTGAAATTGGTTATCCATGGAAAACGTGGGGTGAATAAGATCAAACTGGGTATTAACTATGGTCACTCAGAAGGCACCGATGGTGTGCTGTTCACAAGATCGTTGGATATCCCAGTCCCTGTGATTGTCCATCAAAGCACTGACTTAGCGGATTGTGATGTGATTCCACTGTCACAGTCAATTCCATCCACCACATCTCCTATTTGGGAATACGTTGACAAACAGGGAGGCTATATCTCAGATTATGTCTTGCTCTTTATCGATATAAGAAACGTTTGGAATAAGGCTTTCCAAATTCATGTTGAGCATCAAGGCTTTGAAGTCGAAGATTCCATCGTACCGATGGAAACCAGAAGAATTACTATTCCGATGAAGAGGATAGATTTGGACTATGAATCGATGGAGTGTATCCCTCTAAGGGGTAAGAGATACCTTCGCAACAAAATTGCAAAGCACGAAGAACAATTCCAAAGAGAATCCTTCTGGTTTAGGGAAGAACTATTGAGGAATTTGCGCGGGACATGGTCTACTGGCGGCATGTCTGGACAATTGGAGTTGAGAGGGATCAGAATCACACAGAAGATGCTGTCAGTGTTGAAAGTTGAGAGAGTGCTCGTGTCTGTCGCTCTGGAAGGTAACAGCACGAAAGTTGGCCGCTATGATACCCTGGAATCCGGTGAATTCTTCACAATCAGCATCACCGTGACGAATCACACCAAGAGACCACTGCGAGGTACGCTGAGGAACGTTCCAACTACTTCTAGCTATGGATCAATAGAAAGAAAGATCCTTTATAACGGTGCGCTTCAACAAGCATTGGACGATGCAATTGCACCAGGCTCTTCGCACACCGTGTCTATAGGCGCCGTTGTTGTTGAACGTGGTGAGTACGAGTGGGGTGCCATATTTGACGAGCTTGGAACGGAACATCAGCACGTTTCGCGTGTTCCCCTATGGATCAAATCCCTATAAGTTTCATTTCATAGAGAGAGAACCAATTTCTTTTTTAGTTCGTAGGACAGCGTTAAAAAAGTTACCCGGCTCCGCAATTCCCCAATTTGAAAAATTCGTCTGATCAACACCACTCAACGAGACAAGGGAAAGGGCTTGGATAAATAAGCAGACTTAACACGCTTAACGATGTCCAAGGGCTCCAGAGTGTTTGGTGGTAAGAGTGGTGTGCTTCCAGAAGTGCGCCAGATTTTCAAGCAGCCGCTGAAGCCGGTTGTGAGACCAGCAAACCCAAATGTTGGTTACGCTGAAGGTGTTGAGCACCCAAAGGGAACATCCCGTGAACAACCTCTACCAAGGGTGCGTTCCGTGGATGACCTCATTAAGGACACTGTTAAAGACCCAAGAAGTATACCAGATTTGAGTACCTTGAACGAGCAGCAGAAGGAGAAGGTTTCCAAGGCTGCATTGCGTCGTCAGTACTATATTGACAGTTTGAACAAGGAAGAGAGAAGACTTTCCTATGTCGAGAAGAGGAAGCTCGAGAGAGAAGAAGAGGAGAAGATTGCCAAGGAGGAAAGCAAGTACGAGATGTCCGAATCCACAAAATTGACGTTGCCAACGATTAGCAAGTTATTGGAGGGTCCACTTATGAGACAGAGAACCGAGGAGGAGACACAGCTGCTCAACGCAAAGAGACAGGCGAACAGATTACAGAACGAACTGAGAGGTAAGGAGAACCGCGCCACCGACCTTTTGGAGGTTTACTATGCCGCTGAGTCCTTTATCACTACTGAGCAAGATCTTATGGCCAAGATCAACGATGTCTTTGGCGATGGTGCCACAATTAACCACAATTCAATGACCATCCTCAACCGTGACATGAACCCAGATTTGTTGGATGCACTCTTTGGCCAGATCAACAAGAAGCCATCCCTTGTTGCCGTAGAGGAACAAATCACTGGTGAGAGATTGGAGCTCCAACAAAGGGTTGATGAGCTCGGCGAGTTGGATATCGAGAAGGGTAAGGATGAGTACTTGAGAGAGCTCAAAAAATAAAAACAAGAGCGGTGTATAGATAGAAATGACACAGTTGTACATATGGGGGTTGGATATGTAGTGATCGCCAAAGAGAACATTTTCCCGATCCGTTTTAGATGCAAGACTTTTTTTTGACAGACCACATGATTGGCATTGACCCCAATGGGGATTTACAAGGCACATCCCCCAAGTATAGTATATGAATTCAACTTAGGACTTTTCGTCTTTTTCCTCCTCTGCTAGAGCATGTTCATCGCCAAAATACGAAAGATGCAGTGCATCGTTTTGTGAGTGCCAATAAAGCTGATCAAGACGGTTGTATGACATGAGTGACTGACTGACTAATTGACTTGCCAGAATCTTCATTATTCGGACCTAAGGAATTTGGAACCAATCGAAGAAAGGGCAAATGAGTTGATAGGCGTTTGGAAACGATGTGCATATCTCGGGCCAAATAATTTTCAAAGATGATCCCTCATTTAACACATAATAATTGATGTTGAAGGGTGGTGACCCTATTCCAATAAGACTCTGGACATACTAAGGCGGATATAGTGTGACTGTTAGCTTTATTTGCTAACACAGGAAATTCAAGGCATACGTATTCCAATCTACACCTAATTCTAGACAGAATGACAGGTACATTGGTGAATAGCTAATAAAATTGGTTTTTTTTTTTTTTTTTTTTTTTCCTGCCTTTCTCCTTTCCGCCCCCCCCCTAGTCCCGCGGATATTGATGCAAGATGTATTTGTCTGGACCTTCACAGAATTAATCAGCTAAATAAGTTGCAAAAAGAGGTGTTCATACAGTGTGAAGAGTAATTACCCGTTAACTCATTGACAGGGTGTTCTCATCATCTTAAGATAATCCGCAGTGGGTGGGGACTGGAAAGAGAGGGGGATTCCCCTCATAAAATTTCAACTAGTTCAGTAGGTGAGGAGGTTCCACACCGCGAGAATCTCAAAGATCTAATCAATTCGATCAGCGGGACTGTTGCACCGCAAAAAAAAGGGGAGGGGGGTCTAGGTCTCTCATCAACATTCCTGCAGGAAAAAGAGGGACTAGAGCAGACCTTCTGACTAACGCCCCTCGGAGAGATAAGTTGTCTTAGAGCACAATAAGAGACGAATTGGATACCCTCCTTGTGATTCAGTAAGTAGGTGCTGTTGATTGAAACCTTTTCTCTTCGTTGCAATGCTCAATGGATACCGCATACTACTAACTTCCCCATCCTCCCCTCTACGGAAGGGGTCCTTTCTCTGTTTCACCTACCCACAGCCCACAGCCCACCAGGGGGGCTCACCAGGGACCCACACGCAAGGCAAAACGAAAAAAATACTAGAATAAGCTTTTTTTTTTTTTTTTTTTTAGTCGTCTTGTCTTGTCTTGGCTTCTCGTTGGTGGTGTTGGCGGACCCCCTCTTCCGCCACGTGGCTGCATGTTCCTGAAGTTACTGTCGGAACCTATTAATACCTCCACAGCTAATACTAGTATGGCGTTATCGGTCTACCTTGTATACCTAAGAATTCCTCTATTGAACTTACATAAATATTAGCATAGAACTATACAGTGGGTGAAGAGTTTTCAGCCACTGCGTGGTCCTGGCGCGTCCGAGTCATTACACCCGAACACCGAGCCCGCCTGGTATGGCCACTACTGGAGTCCCATACCGACAGTTACAGCCCGATTTGGTGGACGAATTTTTTCTCTAAAAATTGTTTGAAGGTACAAATTGCGCTCATTTTTTTTTTTCTTTTTTTTTGGTTTTTTTTTTTTTTTCTTGCCCTGTCCCTTCTTCAGCCAATAGGAGGTGCCGTAAGCAGCTTAGACAAAAAAACACCCAAGACTTCAAAGCGCCAAGACCCTGCCTCACCGTTGCACGATTTTCTCAAAGACATTGCTCGTTCATCTCGGTGCGTCTGTTTTGTTGTTGAATTTATAGTAGTAGAGTACTCTGAATATGTATGACTGGCACTCATTGGTTTACAACCACAATCACCCACCATATCAACAGCTACATGTATAACTCTTGTTCAAATGACCCATAGATCTTTTCGATATCTTTCGCAACTGCCTTATGCAGGCGGAAGAGCGGTAGGGGGGGGGGACAAGCCCCCAAAAAAAGCACTTTAAAATTCGGGGGACTAGACCCATGCCCATCGGAAGCGCCTCGGCTTGGGCTAGACCAATGCCACAAGTCAATTTATATCAGATCAATCAGTTAAATATATAAAGGGCCCGTTGCTTCCGCTGTTTTCCATCTCCAAATGTCGTTTCCTGGTTAGAATTTTTTCTCTCGCACTGTACATATTTTCTTCACCATGAAGTGCTCGCAACTGTTATTGGCTCTGCCATTGCTTGCAGCTACAGCATATGCAGATGACTACCATCATTACAACTCTGAAGAGTACGTCGTGTTGGCTTGTAAAACAGCCCTTGGCAAGACTGCTCTGTTCTGCAAAGGTGATTCAGCCAAGTCTTACAAGTGTACTTGTAAGACTCCTCAAGGTCTGGGTTCTTTCTTGAACTGTATCTACGATAACAGTGGGCTTTACAACAAGAAGTCTGAGGAGCTTGTGATCGACTACTGTGAAGAGAGGGCCGACATAACTTACACCGTTGACAAGTTAAGAGCAGAGTACCAGAATGCCACAAAATACATCAAGGATATAACTACGGAACCAAACTACAACGCTACTGCTATCACCTATATCCCAGTGGATTACAAGAAGAAGATTTACAAGAATGCCTACCTCTCCGTTCGTGCCCGTTACAGAAACGAAGATTGGGGTATGTACATGGGTGCTGGACTTCTAGCTTATTGGGCTTTGATCTTCCTCGTGTCAACCATCTACAACTTGTTGAACAAGACTGTCTTTGTCGCAGGGTACTTGAAGTTCCATCCAATGAACCTCGTGAGAAAGAACTTGTCAATGGCTCCAATGATGCCAGGAACAAAGAACCACATGCATCCATTGTCCTTTTGGAAAGTCTTTGGAGGATATGTTCCTCTGAGAGGCCAAGCCATTGTGTTGATTATATACTTCATCATGATGATCCTCTTCTCTGCTACTGGTTACACTTACGTTGCAAATGACACAATCTGGGCTACCAGAGAAGGTCAAATGGCTCGTTATCCAGCTGACAGAACTGGTATTCTTTGCTGTTTTTCCTATCTCTTGAGTTTCTTGTTTGCAGGTAGAAACAACTTCCTCATATGGCTCACCGGTTGGAACCAAAGTACTTTCATCATGTTCCACAAATGGATCTCCAGAATGAACTTCCTTTTGCTAATTACCCACGCCGGTGCGATGTATAGACAATCTGCTGCTATTGGAAAAGTTTTCTCCCGTTACCAAGAACCATGGATTCGTTGGGGTATGGTTTCTGCTGCCGCTGCTGGTATCATGCTTGCACAGACCGTTTACAAGATGAGATCAAAGCAATATGAAATCTTCTTGCTCATTCATATTGTCCTTGTTGTCTTCTTCCTCATTGGTTCATGGATCCACACTCTTGACTTTGGTTACCAAAACTGGTGTTACGCCATGGCAGCCATTTGGTGCTTCGACAGGGCTGTTAGATTGGTCAGACTGTCATACTTTGGTGTCCAAAGGGCACAGGTTACCGTTGTTTCAGATGAAGTACTCAAACTCAAGGTCCCACGTCACAAATACTGGAGGGGCTTCCCAGGTTCTTATGGATACCTCCATTATTTGACACCAGCTACTTTCTGGCAATCCCATCCTTTCACTGTCATTGACTCCGATGACCAGTTCATCACTTTCACCACAAAGATCAAAGGTGGTGTGACTTCTATGATTCATCGTCGTGTCCGTGAACATCCAAACAAGACCACCACTATTCCAATTTTGTTGGAAGGTCCTTACGGTCATCAACAACCTGTTCACAAGTTTGACACTGCTTTATTCTACACTGGTTCTACTGGTATTCCATCTTCCTTCTGTTACATCCGTGACTGTGCCCGCAGAGGTGTTCAACAGCATGCCAAACTGTACTGGTCCATCAGAAACTGGAAGTCACTTGACTGGTTCTACGATGAGCTCCTCCAATTGAGGGAGACCAACGCTGAAGTTGTCATCTACATCTCAGATCCAGCATCTGAACATGGTGTTAGACATTTGGAATCCTCATCATCTGAATCTGAAAAGAATGACAAAGACGACACCGCAAGCGAGGAATTTGTCAAAGGTATGCCACCAAAGGAGCTCGATTTCATCGAGTTTAGAATGGGTAGACCTAACATTGAAGAGATTTTGACCAGAGACCTGAAAGAGGCTTCCGGTAACGTTGCTGTCATTGCATGTGGTCATTCATCTATGGTTGACGATGTTAGATACACCGTCTCAAACAACTTGGATGCCACCGGAGGAAGAATTGAATACATCGAGGAGTCCCAAGCTTGGTAATTACATAACTATCGCATTTTCTTTAACATTATGTAATATATTCTTTATACAAGAGCTGCACGTAGTCAACCCAATCCTGTTCTCTCTAGAAAGAAAGGAAACAGGCGCTCTTAATTTCGAACAATCGCCTCTGTATTCAAAATGTAATACTATGCACGTTTGTAACCGCATGTACCCTTTTGTCATATCAATGGAGCTAAATGAAACAAGCAGTTGTAATAATGATCATCACCTTCGGGGGTTATGACAACTAATAATTTTGAGTAGTTATTCATCCATCACTTCTTCTTGGAGTCGTAAAGGGAAGCCTTCTTGTTAATAGCATCCAATCTCTCCGGAAGGATTGGGTGAGAATGGTGATAACTGGAGTACAACCAATCAGCATCTGGAGAACTCAAGTTCTTGACGTTCAAGCTGATCAAGGCCTTGGACAAGGACTCCGAGTAACCCAGCTTAACAGCATACTCATCAGCCTCGTATTCGTGCTTTCTAGACAACAAGTTCATGAAGAATGTCATGATGTTGTCGACTGGTTGGAAGATATCGGAGAAGAGCAAAAAGCCAATCAAAACTGGGGTCTCGTTGACAAATCCAAAACTCTGGAATAGAGATTTGTTGTGAATGAAACCGGAGAACATGGTGAAGATGGCCAAAATATGAGCCTGAGAGATAACCAAAGTCTTTGTAGTATGAGATAGAGCCCAGTGACCAATCTCATGCGCAAGAACTGCAGTAGTCTCCAAGGTTGACGATGTTTGAATCAAAGTGTCATAGATGACGATCTGCTTAGACCATGGTAAACCATAGAAATAGGCATTGGAATGGGAAGATCTCTTTGAACCATCAATGACGTACAACTTACTCAATGGGAATTTGTTCTTGGAAGCCAAGTTCTCAATGGAAGTCTTGAGCTCACCATCATCCAACGGAGTCAACTTGTTAAAGAATGGCTGGATCAAAGTTGGATAGATGGCAATGGCAACGACTTGGACAACGATGAGGAAAATCCAAACGTAAAAGATAAAGCTGTCACCAAAGTGGTCGATAATCTTCAAAAAGCCAGAAAGGATTGGGAAACCAAACAACACAGTCAAAGCGGTACTCTTGATCATATCAGTAATCCATAACTTCAAGGTGAGCTTGTTGAAACCAAACTCCTCCTCGAGGACAAAGTTCTGGTAATAGGACACTGGGATACTCAGAACTATAGAGAGAACGTTGAAGACAAAGAGGAAGCAGAGCGAATGAACAATGACACTGGATTGCATCATGACTGGCAAGTAGGGAGACAGAGCAGTATACAGAGATTTACCCAAAGCCCACATTTTTGGGAGGACATCGTAGTTGATAAAGGCGTAATTCTGGAGGAAGGAATAGGCATTGGAGAAGACAGAAAATCTAGACTTTGCACGAGAGTAGGCCTGTGTCTTTGCAAAAGTCTCATCGTCAATGGATTCTTTCAAAGATGGATGGACCTCTTTCTTCTGAAGAACTTTGTACTGTCTGTACGTGAGGTAGGTCTCAAAGGCAAACTGGAATGTTGTAAAGCCAAGAATGATCTTCTTCCAGTTAATATGTGGTTGATCCATAAGGGATGCAAACTGCTGGATTAGTGACATGGTCCTGCAGTTGTACAAATACGTCTGTTGTTCTGGTAATGATGTGAAGGAGGAGGAAGAGGAGGAGAGTGGGGGTTGTTTCCCAACAAAGTCGTGTTTTTGTGTTAACATTTCCACTTTTCGAAGGCCAGCAAGCTATTTAAAAGTCACGTGATATATATAAATGCGGTTCGGATTTTGATGAGAGTGTTTACTACAGTTTCAAAATGACATTAGCGTTCGTTTACTCAAGAGTGCAGTTTATGTAATAAATACACAGATTCATGGTGTTACCCTCTTTAATCACTCGGACTTGGCTGCCTTACCACTGAGCTTCTTAGCAGCGATTTGAAGCATCTTTTGGAACCAAAACACGTTCAAAATGTCCAACCCGAGGTTCAACACGACAACAATAGCAGCGAGAACGATTGGAATCTCATCTCTATAGGTCCAGAATTCACATAGGACCCAATAGATAGCGTAGAAACCCCAGATAATTCTGACGAGGAAGAAAGTCACAAGTAGGAGCAATCCATTCAGGGCAACTAGCCAGCCTGGAATAGCACCCGCAGGCAGCTTGTTGACAAACCAGTTAAAGTTGACGAATGGTGTTGATAGTTCGAAAGCGAGAAATGAGGCCACCCAACCGAGACAGAACGGTTTCAAAGTGGAACTGAAAACAAAGAGCGATGCGATCGCGTGAACGAGGAAACCGACACCAAACATTTTGAAGTAACGTAAACATACGTAAAGATCCCAGATGAAGTAGCCAATGGTGATAGAGCTCACAAAGGCCGCATATGGCTTGTAGTGGAACACTGTGTTCTGTGCGAGGTACTCATCACCAATCAATGGGATGATTGCAACAATGGAGATGATGCACTGCACCATCGAAACGACATGGATGTCAAAGTTGGTCTTGTTCTTCTGTGAGAGAACGTCATAGTTTTTGCCAAAAGTAGCCCTTGAAATCAATGGCGAAATAAGGTAGAGTACCTGGTAAAAAACAATGGACGCTAGGATCTCATGGTAATGTGCCTCGTAGTAGTTCTTAGGTTCTTCAACGAAAGGTCTCATCTCGAGAAAGGGGTCATGTGCAGGAAATAGCATCTTTCCTTTTTTTCCTTGTAAGTATCACAGTGAGAAGAAAATGGTTCAGAAGTAAAGTATTCAAATTTCAATGTGATAACAGATAGCACAATATATACATATATATATATATATGTATATACACAGCCAAGAGCCAAACAGAACCTCTGGGATCAAGTTTTAACAGTTGTTTTGTAAAAACCAGTGGAACTCACGGAAAGCGCGCGCGGACAAAAAAAAAA
>JAJMLK010000059.1:0-20189 GCA_030564145.1 Williopsis takata
CCTTTCTCGCCGTACACTGCCAGTAGAGCACACAGTTGCCGAAGAAAAAGAAAGAGGGGAGGGGAGCAGGAAGAAGGTCGGCCGGGTAACGAAATGATCCTAATTTTAATCCTCTTTTGGTGTGCGTCCGTCCGTTCCTTCCCACAATTTTTTTTGGTGCCTCTGGAAGAGAAAAAAAAACGCACCAAAATAAAAAAAAAAACAGCGCGCTCCACGGAAAAAAACCACCAGGGGTAACCTCTTCCGAAAGTGTTCCGCCTTACCATTGGCCAGATCAGTTTGACACAAAAAACACACCACACATTGAAAATCAAAAGGCCAAAGAAACAATGGATGGTGAGGGGAGTAAAATCATACCCTAGTTTTACACCTTACCTTACCCCAACACTTAAATACAGAGGATTTTCTCTCTAATCTGTGTTCATTGATGAAGTATTCAAGAAAAATGGTACAGCGAAAGTATGAAGGGACTTTTGAACAAGAAGATCCCAACGGGCTCTCTCTCGCTTCTTGGTGTTTCCATGGAGTCCGGTTCGGACAGGATCAAGTTCCGTGGGGACTTGTACCGCGCCAAATGACCAACCAAGGGAAGGAACTTTTATCCGTGATGCTACCTGCTACATGTTTTTTCCAGAAGCCTTTTTCCCTTTTGTATTCTACTCTTCTTCTGCTACAGTATTCAACTGCGGTAGTGTTCTATTCTACAGCTATCGAAGGTTTTGTTGATCCTGTTGAAAGAACACAAGGACCAAGCGGAAGACTCGGTAGAAAGAAAGACTCGGTAGAAAGACTTTTGGAAAGGCTCTTGGAAAGACATGACAGACGATTCCCTCTATATAACGCCGCACGAGGCAGCATTGGCCGTAGTGGCTACATCAATGAAAAAGGCTCGTTTAAGGATCGACACACTCATCATAAACTCCATCGTTGCAGGTGTACTTTTTAGTGCTGGTGGAATGCTTGCGCTGTGTGCGCAAGCTGAGAACCCGACGCTCATGGAGAATAACCCCGGCATTGTCCATTTTATCCAGGGTATGGTGTTTCCAATAGGACTGTTCTATGTGGTGATATTGGGTACAGAACTTTTCAACTCAAATATTTTGTACTTTACTGTTGGTGTTTGTCGTGGTGCTGTGACCGTGGTTGACTTGCTCATATCGTGGTCCGTGACCTGGTTGTTCAACTTGGGTGCCAACCTCTTTGTTTGTTATTGTATCTGTAACTGGTCTGGTATAACTCAGCATCCCAACTACATAACTGGTTCGAGGAAACTAGCAGAGAGCCAGCTGACGGCTACTTTCATGCAAGAATTTGTTCGTGGATGTGCTGGTAATTTCTGTGTCTGTCTGGCGGTGTACATGCAGCTGCTTGCGAAGCCAGTGCATGTCAAGTTCCTTTTAATGGCGTTACCAATTTTCACAACCGTTACAATGGGGTTTGCACATACCGTCGCCGACATGTTCTTCATCCCAATGGGAATGATTAATGGCGCAAATTTCTCAGTGGCAGAATACATATGGAAATCACTGATTCCAAGCACATTGGGAAACTGCGTCGGTGGGATTATGTTTGCAGTCGTTATTCCATTCTACCTACACTTGATCGTTGTCGAGAGAGACAGAAAGCAGTTGAACTTGCCAACCTATGAAGTGAAGGACGAACAACCTGAGTTGCAGGCCGATTCCAGAGTGGTGAGGGTGATATCAAACACGGACGATTCGTCATCTCTAGATGACGAAAAAATGGGAAGCCAGGATCTTGATCCTGTATCATACATGCCTGATGAATTACAAAGTGTTCACACCAAAGCATCGAACAAACTCAGGTCTCCACCTGGTGTTTTTCCAGTAATGGGAATGGGGAAACCACTAATGAGGGAGGCGACCATTGCAGGCCAATCCGATAAATGTCATGATGAAGCGGATGGCCAGTCAGTTCTTAATACATCTTTATCGTCAGATGAGGAATCATCACTCGATGGGGTCAGCTTACGCTCAAAAAGAACTAGAAGAGAACGCTCAGATCTCCAGAGGGAACAAGAAGAGATGTATACTCTCCAAGGTGGATATAACGCCCGTGAAAACACGATGAGTGAGGCACTCAAGAGAGTGATTTCACGTGGTCATTCTCATAAAGATGATCAAGAGAGTAACATTGGAGTAAGACGAACGAGAAGCCAGGTGGCTCGTAATTCCGTGGCTTCTGAGAGCTCGAACCATACCAGACTGCTCAAAGCTTTATCAAAGACAATGTCACAGTCCCGCAGGGGCTCAGAGTCGACGCGTAACATTTCGCAGAATTTACACAAGTTCAAGATAACACCAACAGCTGCACATGCTGCCGATAACATTGCAGGCATCCATAACTTCAACTTACATGATCTCGATCTTGCAATGCCGCAGCCAGCAGTGACAACGCCACGAAGAAATAGCATGAGACAGAGCATATATAGCATGGCATCACAGACTACTACAAAGAACGCCAAAAAGTCTAATGATGTCGATCCAGAAAAGACCAACAACTGAGGAGAGTGTGAAATCGTGACAAATGAAGGAGATAGCGGAAGGGAGAATGATTTGGCCGCTTTATAGCATATCTTGATTTGGTTCTAATTGGAATTTTTATTTAATGGTGAAGCTGTAGTTGTATCCCATAGTCAAGGACCCGCCCTGCAGTTGTGGAGGAGCAACGCGAAACGCGTAAAAGAGGGGCGCGTAAAATCAAGAAATCTTTTGCCCTCAAGTACAAATTTGAAGACAATAAGAAGGCCATGACTAGCGCACGCCAACCAAAGCTTCAGTTCAAAAAGAGTATCATCAGCTCTGCAAAGGACTCTATTGGTCTTAAGGACCTACTTGAGCGCTTGGACGTGAGTCTATGCTCTCTATTTTCCAACGTCGGACCTCCTTACTAACAGCGATCAGCAATTATCGACTGAGCTCTCTAAAGTCGACCAGGACAAGTTTGATGTCAAATCTCTAGATAAGATCAAGGATGACCTAGTGAACAAAAAACTGCTTCATCATAAGGACAGTGGTGTCCAGTCGCTCGTGGCATGTGCTCTTTCAGATGTCCTACGGATCTACGCACCTGATGCTCCATACACCGATAAGGATCTAAGCGAGATCTTTAAGTTGTTCATAAAGATTTTTAAGAAGCTTGCAGACCCAGAGAATGGATATTATACACAGCAAGTCTACTTGATCACCAGACTTGCTGAAGTGAGAAGTATCATCTTGGTGACTGATATTGAGGATAATTCCCAGTTGATCGAATCCATCTTTGAGCTTTTCTACACAAGTGCAAAAAGTTTCAGTAAGAAACTTGAGCCGATAATTTCTGATATCTTGATTGAAATTATTTCTGAATGGGACCAGATTTCCACTTCGGTCTTGAAGCTGATCTTGAACAAGTTCTTGTCATCATCATCGAGAGACTCAACAGTTACATCAAGTCTTTCAACCTCGTCTGCCCAACCATTTAATTTTTCCTTGAATATCTGCAATGCCAATCCTGATAGGCTCACGAGACAGCTCACCAAATTCTTCTCGGAGGTAATTTATGAGAATATGGAACAACAGGACGAAGTTGATTTCAAGAGTATGATCAAATTGCATAATCTGGTTGTGGAAATTTGGAAACACGTCCCTGAGATCCTTGGTTCGGTTATGGGGCTCATCGATGATGAACTGAACGCGGACAATGAGAGGTATCGTATTTTGGCAACCGAAACTATTGGTAGACTATTGTCCTCACAGTCAAGAATTAACTTTGTCCAGGTTCATAAGGATACTTGGACCAGTTGGATAAAGAAGACTTTGGATATTTCGCCTTCAGTTCGTATGAAATGGGCCGAACTTGGTACAGATGTTCTTATCACGAGAAATGACGTACTGGAGGAGATTACGAATGGATTGTCTAAGACCTTGATGGACTCTGATGAACGTGTAAGATTGGCCACCATAACAGGGTTGTCGGATATTCCTTCTGAAATCATCATCAGAAAGATCAACAGTAAAACGATCCTTAACGGTTTAGTTCAATTGTCAAGAGAAAAACACACGGATATCAGAGAGAAATCAATAATGATGCTTGGTTCGTTGTACAATGATACTTACGAAGATATCTTCAACAATACCGATGAAGAACTAAACGAGTCATACAATTTGGTCAAAAAGATCCCATCAAAGATACTAAACTTGTACTACATCAACAACAAGAACATCAATTACCTCGTTGATCTGACGCTGATGGAGGATATCCTCCCACAACAAGAAGATGATTTCAAAAGAGTTACAAGAATCTTGAACGTCACGAGTGACTTGGATGAGAAGGCCAAGGCGGCATTCATTGCCTTCAATAAAAGACAACAGCAGCTGTCCAATGTCCTTTCCAAATTCATCGAGTTTTGCGAGCAAAACAACGGTGCCTCGAAAGACGATGACGAATTGCAAAAAAGAATTGAAAAAACAATTAGCTGGCTATCTGTCACACTTCCAGATAAGTACAACCCAAGACAATCTCTTAACAGATTCTGTGCCATCAATAACAGAAGGTTGTACTATTTGATCAAACTTTGCATTTCTCAAGAGTCAGACTATCATGCCATCATAAACTCCAGTAAGGAGCTGTATCAAAGATTATCAGATCCAAAGATTATCAACGGCTTAAAATCTGAAGGCTCTTTCCCAGTAAGAGATATTTTAAATACATTCAAGGCTTTGATTTATAGATCCAGTTTGACAATTTTCAACAGATCAAATATTGCTCCATTACTGAAGTTGAGCGATGATATCAATTTCACAAAGGTGTCTCAGGAATTGATCAATGATATATCTTCTATCTCTCCAACTGTTTTCAAAAGCCAGATCCAGGATTTGGTTACTCTCGTTAAGGATGCCACACCAGGCGAACAACCGTTGAAGGTGAGCACTCTCAAGGCATTGTATCACATTTTCAACAAGATGAAGGAGTTTTTAGATGAGAATGATACAAATTTCCTTGAGAAGATGGTTGAGTTCGGCACCAATGGATCTCCGTTGGAAGCTAAATATGCAGTGAAACTCATTTCCCTGTCCAAAAAGTCTGATATCTTCTCTTCAACTTTGTTCGATGAGATCTTCCCATTTAATGTTAAGAATAAGCACTTTGCCACACATTTGGCAACAGTCTCAGAGCTGTTCCTAATTTGTCCAGATATCCCAGAACAAAAAGCTAATGAAATTACCCCATTATTGATCAAGGATATCTTGTTGAAAAACAACACAAAAGCTAAGTCTAAAGATCCCTCATGGATCGAAGATCATGACCTAGAAAATGGTAAGGAAGACAACTTATACTGTAAGATTCTCGCACTGGAGGCATTTACCAACAGACTAATATCATTAGAACACTCTGATACAGAATCTGATGAATCTGTCATTAAGATTGCTGAGAACGTGCTGAAGTTACTTGTTTCGCTGATTGGTAATGGTGGTGAGATCGTGAATTCAAAGGCTGCTACATATCCTACCCCAAAACACTACCAGGCAAGATTGAGGTTAGCTGCTGGATTAAATTTGCTCGAGTTAGCAAAGTTCCCGAAGTACAACAGGCTCATTAAGCCACAAATCATTGACAGAGTGATTTTGTTGGTCCAGGACGAGCATGAAGGCACTCGAGAGAATTTCATTCGTAAAGTCACTGAGTGTTTGAAGAACGAAGAGATATCTCTGAAATTTCTCCCAGTGGTATTTTTTATTGCTTATGAGCCCAATGAGGCTTTAAAGGATGAAATCAAGACTTGGATCAAGTCCAGCTTTGCTAAGAGACAGGCTCTTGGATCTAATGATATTGTATTTGAAAAAAGCATTACAGGATTGATCTACGCCATAGCTCATCATGCTGAATTCCTTGAATACATGGGTCAGACTGATGAAGAGGAGTATGCGGGTGTCTTAAAAGCTTACACCTTTGCCTTGGAGTATATTTCCTTCTTTTTAGCTAATATTGCCGACGAGAAGAACATCTCTTTGATATATTACTTGGCTACCAGGATTAAACAGTACAGAGATATATCAATCTCTGATGAGGATATCGAGAATAATGTTGGTGCTGCGTCCCATATATATCGTGTCTCCGAACTAGCCCAAATCGCCATCAAAGAATTACAGGACAACAGAGGCTGGACTCTCCAAACTTATCCTGGGAAGATTCTACTTACTTCAGAGTTATTCAATCCAATGAAAGATAGCAAAGAAGGCCACAGTGTTGTAACCAAAAGTTACATTTCAGAGACCATCATAAAGAGATTGAGATCCATAGTGAGGCAGAAGATAAGCTCCATCTCTACGCAGAAAAGAATCCGAAGTGTTCAATCAGTTGAAAGTGGGCCAAAGGCAAAGAAGGTAAAATCTGAAAAGACCACTAAGCAGAGGTCATACAGAAGAAAGGCTTCAACTGAGAGTAGTGATGATGATGACGACGATGATTCAAAGAGTTTGTCAAACTCTCATGGGCCGCTGAGAAAGAGCACAAGGGTACAGAGAATCAGTTATTCTAACCAAGTGAACGCGTACGAAGAGGGGGAAGACGAGGATGATGAAGGTGTGAATGAAGCTGAAGATTCAGATCAAGGATTATGATACCCCCTAAATTAGCTACACAATTGCGTATACTGCCATTTATACTTGATGATATAATGCATGTATTTTGTTCGGTGATTCTAGCTTTCGTTCAATAGTTGGAAGAAGGCATCTTCACCCTTGAGTGCAATTATTTTCCTCTTCAACCTCGAGAGAATGCTGATTTCTTCATCTGTGAGTGTTTCGTTTGTCTGAGCCTTCATGCTCTCTAATTCAGACTCAGCAGCTTTGGAAAGTTCTCTCAAGTTCAGCTCCTTCAAGTCAACCAGGGACTTTACAGTAGACTTTTCATCTGCGGTACCATCGAATGTTTGCAAGAGACTTAACGCCTCTCTGTTTAATCTGCATGTCTCTGTAATCTCCTTACGGAGGGCTTCATCCTTATCCTGGCGTACTTTGCTGACAAAGTCCACAATGATGCCACGTTCTGGAACTCGATGAATAACGTATTCGTTATTCCAAAGCTTCAGCTGCGTCTTGTTAACAGTAGCAGAAATCACACCCTCCTTTTCATTATTTTCAAAGAACGACGGCGTTGGAATGTACCGACGAAAGATTCCATCTTCATCATCGCTCCCTTCAAGTTGAATGTCAATGTTTCCATTGTTTTTGAAGCCGTAGATCTGATCAATATCGACAATTATTGGCTTTTTCACTCTTCTCTGTGGATGGGCCAGGAGGTCAGAAACATGATTTGGACATTTCCACTTGGTTCCCAGTTGTTTTACCGTGGCTAGCGGAGGGTCCAAACAGTCCAAATGCCATGTGGAAGAGCAGTATTCACAGTTAATGATCGGTTTATCGATAGCGCCCATGGTTTTTTCAGATGTTATACCGGTTGTTCCACATTTGACACAAACAAGGAGCTCTCCATCCTTACCATAGTGCAGCTCTAGGTCAGTTTGTTCAAATGCACCAATTTTTGCAGGCCTAAATGGCTTATAGTCTGTCGTCTCATATTCTCCGAGATTTCCCGTTACGACACCATCAAATCTCTCTCTAATTCTTCTGGGCAGTCTGAACTGTGTTGGATTTCTTCTGTCGAGCTGATCAAGTAATTTAGCAAACAATCCTTTCTTATTTGGAAGCGGTGGATTTCTCTTTGAGTGACAATCTTTACAGAACCATTCGCCTTCGGGAAGGTTATCTTCATAAAATGGAGGGTCACAGCACGCAAAATGAAATGACCTTGGACAGCCCTCACAACAGAGGAAAATTCCAGGTTCACCACAGGCAGTACAAAAATCCTCATTGTCCCTTGTAGCATCACCATAGTCAGCATTTTCTCTCTTTTCACCGGCAAGTTCCATTGGATTATTATAGCCAAACGGATTTCCACGAACTTTCTTTGGCGAGGCATTCTTGATCTTCCGCTTGGACTGCGACTTCTTAGACTTCTTGGGGGTTTGTGAAATATTTCCATTTGAATATTTAGTATCATATATGTGAGCGTATTGAGCAAATCCGGGCTTGTTAACCGTTTCAAGTGACCTCGACTCTCTCAATTCACTCGGCTGTTGCAGCTCCTCATTGACTTCAGTCTTCAATTTAGCTTTCAGATTCTCTAGATATTTTTGAGAGCTCAAGTTTGAAGGGTGTGACGATGATGCGAAGTCGGCTTGTCCATCTGGAGATGCATGTACAGTGGAAGCCCTTATAGAGGAATGTTGCTTGCCACCTCTTCTACCCCTTTTACGAGGCCAAAGAGCTTCTTTCTTCATTTTGGCAGTTGGAAGAGCACCTAATGGGAGTCCAGTTATACTCATGATGGGTTCATCATTACTGGATTCCAGGGCTCTCAATTTTTCTTGTACTTCATCAAATGATAGACGTGAAATTACTTCTTGGTCCACATCGATAGGAGCAAGTTTCCTCTTCTTCAGAATCAGGGGTTTGATTACTTTATCACTCTGCTCCTCCCTACTCTTATCCTGTAATTTCTCATTCTCTGTGACCCTCGTTGAACGCCTTCTCTTTGGAGCCGAGTCAGTTTCCCCCTTCAGCAGCCCTGTTGAGGGCGAAGTGAGTCTCGAACTGCGCTGAGAACCTGCCCTTGACCTTCCATTTGACATAGGAGACGGTAAAGACGTGTCAGCAAGATCAGAGCTCACGGATGTGGGCTGAGATGAGGACATTGTAGAACCAAAGTGGATCCAATATCAACAATATCAAGGACAACGATCACAGAAAGAGGTTGAAATGAAGCCAAGAAAGGATCAGCACAAACAAGGACAATAATCCTGCAGCTTAGAGAATCAGAAGAGACAAGTTTTAGCTAGATTTGGCAATCAGCACTTGTTATAAAGTTTTGTAAAGCGCTCGTGGACTTTATTGACGCGTTTTTTTTGTGGGCTTTCATGATGGAATTTTGGTCTTTTTTCGACAGACCGAAGGCATTGGTTTCTGCATACAGGGCAAATGACCAAAAACCACAACAACAACACACATACACACAGATGCACTATAAATGATCAGCTTACGCTATTCTTCATCTACACAATTACAAGATCGTAAAACGTCTTTTCTCTCGTATCTAAGAACTGCAAATAACACAAGCCATAGATAGAAAGGGAAAACATACATAAAGGTCATGAGCAAGGCGCTTAGTTCTTAGCCTTCTTGACCTTCAAGGACTTAGAAATAAGCTCCTTCAACTCACCAGTCAATTCCTTGTCAGACTTGACAACCTCCTCGTCGAACTCAGAGGAGGTAAATTTGACAAGACCATTCTTGGTGATAGCAACGGTGACGTAAACCTGGGCAATGTCCTCACCATCCTTCTCCTGGTACATGTCGTAGGCAATCATGGTACCGTGGTTACAGTTCTCCTTCAAACCAGTCTTACCCTTGGTTGGATCATCCAAGTTTTTGATAGAGAATGGGAACTGGGAGGCCTTTCTCTTGATCTCGTTCAAAACCAAGTGGGAGGACTTCAACTTCAACTGGTAAGAGTTACCAGTCAACTTGTAGATGGTAGTTCTAATTTCAGCAGGCTTAACCTTACCTTGACCGGCAGACATCAAAATGTCAAGGCCAAACACTTGGCCAACCTCGAACTCGAATGGAGAGACCTCAGACTTTTGACCATCAGTTGGATTTATGATAATCTCATTTGGACCAGTCAAAATGTTACGCTCCTGGTTGTGAGACAACATACCCTCCAATGGAGAAACGCCATAGACAGCAGCAACCTTGTCAACAATCTTGGTGACGTCAGTGTTCTTGTTACCAGGCTTGATAACTCTAAGGGCAGCCTCGGAGGCCTTGTAAGCAGCGGTCAACAAATCAGCCTTCTTACCAGTGACTGGGGCCTCCTTGGAGGCACCAATGACAACGGTTTCGGAGACAATGGAGGCGAAACCGTCAATCTGGGAACCCAGTCTGATCTTGACAACATCGCCGGACTTCAAAGTCAAGTTAGCAGCCTCATCGTCAGCAGCGATTGGGGACAAGTGGTCAGCAATAGAGTTTGGAGAAAGAGAGGTTGGGAAAGCAATACCCTTGGACTCAACCTTGTTCTTCTTGGAGTTGTAGATCTTAGAGATCTCCTCCTCAAGCAACTCGTCACCGGCCTGACAGATGTCAAAGATCTTTGCGCCATCGACAACGAGAGTCTTGACGTGGGCAAGCACCTTGTTGGAGATGGCACCGGCGGTTCTGTATTTCTCGACAACGTCGGAGTTGTTGATGGAGTAGTCTGGCTTAGCGTCTTTAGCGGACATTGTGATTCTTTGCTTGTGTGGTTTGCGTGGTCTTTGAAGCAGCAACGAGTCTGTTCTTTGTGGCTTATTGGAAGATTTTTCACACTTGCCGGAGATTTCAAGCGCTGGAAATGGAAAGGTTAAGCAGCACGAGTGCGATGAGATGAATAAATGCACTGCTATCTCTGTTTATTTGGATCTGATGTGTATAATTAGAGCCTCTGTATGTCTTTATCCGGTATATTATCCCTCTTTTGCGTCCTACCAGTCCCCAAATCATTGCTCAATTCCTCTCAATGGATGTAAGCATTTTCTGAACAATCTCAATGGGACGTTTGACTCATCTAAATTTCCGCGTTATCGTTAATACCCTATCCTCTTGTTACCTCTACAGCACTACGGACCTCCAAAAAAATGAGCAAGAGACTGTTCTCTACTACTGCTATTGTGTTCAACAAGTATGCCACCTATGTGCCAACTTCAGGCCTCTATCCAAAGGGCTACAAAGTTGGTGCTATTTCTTCTGGCGTGAAGAAGAATGCTCAGCTTGACCTGTCACTGATCGTTTCGGAGGAACCAGCCTCTGCTGCCGCTGTATTCACTACAAATAAGTTTAAAGCTGCACCAGTGCAATTGTCCAAGAAAATCCTAAGCGAAACTGACAAGGTTAACGCCATCATTATCAACTCTGGATGTGCCAATGCTGTAACTGGTACCCAAGGCTATGCCAATGCGCAGGAGATTGTCTCTGCAGTTGACGCTCTTGTTTCCCCAAATGCTAGCAAACCTTCCTCTTTGTGCATGTCTACAGGTGTAATTGGTCAACAACTCTCCATGGACAAAATCTTACCAGCACTTCCAAAGCTTCATGGCCAGGCTCTTGGTGATGATCATGAGCATTGGTTGACCTGTGCTAAGGGTATTATGACCACCGATACATTTCCAAAATTGGTATCCAAGGAAATTTCTATCAATAACCATACTTATAGAATTGCCGGTTTGTCTAAGGGTGCTGGTATGATCTGTCCAAACATGGCTACTTTGTTGGGCTATTTCGTTACTGATGCTCCTATTGCACCATCAGCGTTGCAATCCATCCTGTCACACGCAGTGAGCCGCTCTTTCAACTCTATTTCCGTCGATGGTGATATGTCCACCAATGACACCATTGCAGCCTTGGCTAATGGTGCTGCTGGTGGTCCATTGATTGACGAAACCACTGTGGAACCTTATGAGTTGATCCGTGAAGAGATTACCCAGTTTGCCCAAACATTGGCTCAATTGGTTGTTCGTGACGGTGAAGGTGCTACTAAGTTTGTCACTATCAATGTTAAGAATGCATTGTCCTATGCTGATGCACACAAGGTTGCAAAGACCATTTCAAACTCACCATTGGTCAAGACAGCATTGTACGGTAAGGATGCCAACTGGGGCAGAATTCTCTGTGCTATTGGTTACTCCGATGTTGAAGTCAACACCGAGAAGACTAACGTTTCATTCATTCCAACTGATGGTACTGCAGAACTAAAATTGCTCGTTAATGGTGAACCAGAGGTTGTTGACGAGACTAGGGCCAGTGAGATTCTCCAGCTCGAGGACTTGGAGATCTCTGTGGACTTGGGTACTGGCGGTGGTGAGGGTGCCTCCTTCTGGACTTGCGATCTTTCCCACGAGTATGTAACCATCAACGGCGACTACCGTAGTTGAGCCGACTCTCCACTCATATTTACTCCTGTCTTAGTATATATATGAAAAAAAAAAAGCACATTCATAGACATCCCTAAATCATTTCATGTATTTCAAGTCGGTAGCATGCGCATCGTTCGGGAGTGTTTCCCCTAAAAATTAGTTCAAGCACCAAAAGCAAAACAGTAGAAGGGAGCAAAGGACACAAACCACAAAGGAGCGAATTAACATCACCAATGCCTGCATTCGACAGTGATTATACACTAAATCCACGCGAGAAGCGCTCTACAGGCTCAGAGGGTGAAGTTTCTCCACTCACCTCGCGTAAGGTATCGCTGGCGGATGCGAAGCATGTTATGGGGAATGAGGTTGAGGAGCACAGTAAGCAACAGCAACAAGAGCCGCAACATGCACAATCGCCACATAGACTGGGTAAATCTAGCACTCTCCCGTTCTCATACAGGGGTTTCCACCAGCTGGGACAGCAGGACCCACAGCCGCCGTTCAAGCACCCAGTGAAACCGAAGCACAAGCGTAGCATCTTTGGCAAGTTCATCAATTCCTTAAGCAACAGGGGCGAGATTGAAGGAATGACACCTCTATCCACTTCGGAAAGTGGTAGGTTGAGTGTATCCACATCTCAGTCTCAGGAATCGCACCAAATGTGGATGAGAGAGCCAAAGTCTCGCAGCAGCGACCCCTCTGACTACGTGAAATCCCATCCCATGGGAACTAGTGTAGCCAGCATCGCTCCAGCAACAATGACAAGCATCAATGAGCTTCCATTGGGTGCCCGAAGCGCTGTGGACTCTGTTGTGACGATAAATGTGGCAGATTTGGACATGACTGACATCATAGGTGCTAATTCTGACACTTCCGTGTCACCAAGTGGTGGATCCTCCAAAGATGTTGGTTGGGCTGCTCCCGAGAGTTGGGATGTTAAAGTGGACAAAACTGCAAACATCTATGATGAGGATGAAGATGAATACGTTGTCAGACGGACTTACACTCACGCACATGCTGACGAGCACAATCGCTTGGAGAATAAGCAGTGTCATATCAGAATCCATGCTGAGGATGACGATTTCGCCTCGACTTTGAAAAGACCATTCAATGAAACAGCTGATGAGCTCATAAAGTTCCTCAAGGGAAGATACCAACTTGCCGGGGACTACAAACTGAGTTTGAGAGTAGGCAAAGTCACAAAGAAGCTCGAACCTTACCAAAGGCCAGTAAAGATCCAAACTAATCTTCTACTCCTCTCAGGATATACAGATGTTGATAGAATGGAAGAGATTGGAAGATGTGACTTGAGCTATCTCTTCAAGTTCATTCTTCATCATGACATCCTCAAACAACTTACCACAAGTGAGGAAGAGTACATCAACAGAGACCTAGTTCATGTCAATTTAAAGAGTAAAGATCTACAAAAAATTCCAGCTTTGTGCTTCTCTGCGAAAGTCCAAAGTTTGGACGTGTCTAACAATGGTGACATCACAATCCCTTCGGACTTCTTCCAAATGCCAAATTCCCAACTGAGTTCGTTAAGAATGGTTAACAACAGAGCGAAGATTTTCCCACAAAATGTCGTTTATGCCAGGGAGCTGGTATCCCTGGACTTGGAGAGGAATTTCATTGGAAGCATCCCAAAGAACATCTCATTTTTGAAGAACTTGTCTATCTTGACTTTGAATTGTAACAAGCTATCTTCGTTGCCAGAATTGCCACCAACGCTGAAGATCTTGGACCTCAGTTCAAACGAATTTGAAGTCTACCCAGAATCAGTCAACAATTTGACCAATTTGCTTCAACTGGATTTGTCTTATAACAAACTGAGAGCATTGCCAGACTCTATCAATAATTTAACATCTATCAAGAAGATTAACATTTCTTCGAATTACTTGACAAAAGTTGATATCAAACTGGCCAATTTGAGGACTCTGAACCTGAAGCATAACGATATTTCAGCAATTCGTTTGTCAAATTGTAATGTTGAGAATTTGTACCTGTCAAATAACAATATTTCCAACATCCAGGATCCGCTTAGAAGTTTGAGGACTTTGGACCTTCAATCCAATCCAATCACTCAGTTGAACATTGACTCTCCAAACCTGATATCGCTGAACCTGTCAAAGGCTAAACTGACTTCCTTGCCAACGACAATTCTAGCGCACACAAAACTGGAGAAGCTGGAATTGAGTAAGAATGCTCTTCGTGAATTGCCAAATATTTCCAACTTGATTAACTTGAGAGAGTTATCCATCTACAGCAATAACCTGGAGAAAATAACTGATCTTTCAGCATTAAAGAAGCTGAAAGTGCTGGACTTACACGACAACAACCTGAAAGAGATCCCGGATTGCTCTTTCGTTGAAGATATCAACGTATCTTCCAATCTTATTTCTGAGTTGCCAGAGGCTAAATACGGGCAGACCCTTCATATTTGGGCTTCTGATAATCAGTTAGATGACAGCTGCTTTGATGTCATTAAGGGCCTGACGAACTTGAAGATCTTGTCTTTGTCGTATAACAATCTGATGGAGATGCCACAAGGCGCTCTTAGTGTGAAGTTGGAAGAGCTTTACCTCTCTGGTAATTCACTCTCAACACTTCCTGATGACTTTGACCAGTTATCCTCTTTGAAAGTGTTACATTTGAATGCAAACAGATTCCGTACACTTCCCGCTGACTTATCCAAATTGGTTGAACTAGAAGTTCTTGACGTTGGCTCCAATGATTTGAAATATAATACTTCCAACTCGAAATATGAATGGAATTGGAAGAACAATCCAAATCTAAGACATCTGAACTTGTCAGGAAATAAAAAGATGGAAATCACTGAAGATCTAAACATGCCAAAGTTGAAATTGTTAGGCTTGATGGATTTAACTATCACTACACAAGCAATTCCTGATGAATCAATGGATTTCAGAGTTCGTGTTACACCAACGGCATTGGGAACAATGCAATATGGTATTGCTGATAAAATTAATAAGCATATTATGACTAGAGATTCTGTGTATCAGAACATTGATGGTGGTACTTTGATTGGTCTATTCGACGGTTTGTATTCCGGAAAGATCTCCCATATAATTCGTGAGAATTTCCATAAGATTTTTGAAAATGAGCTGAAGACCTTGGATATCCATACTGCATTAAGAAGTGCATTTTTGCAATTGAACGGTGTGGTTCATAATGCAAATCTGAATTCAGAGGATGGTTTAACAGGATCTACTGCCACTGTGGTCTATATCAAGGATAAGAGGGTCTATTGTGCAAACATTGGTGATACCATGGTTATGCTTGCCAAGCCAGACGATTCTTATGCATTTCTTAGTGTTCGCCATCAACCTTCAAGTGCAGCTGAATTTGACAGAATCAGAACTTCTGGTGGTTTCGTGTCAAGCAATGATAAAGTTGATGGTATTTCACAAGTTTCCAGAGCTGCTGGTTTCACTGACTTGTTACCACATATCCATACTGGTCCTGACATCTCCGAGGTTGTTATCAATGATGAAGTTTTGGTTATCGGCTCTAAGGAGCTTTACGATCATTTGCCTGTGAAGACCATCGGTGATATTGTCAGAGAGTCTGATAATCCAATGTTGACTGCTGAGAGATTGCGAGACTATGCTATGTCGTACGGCTGTTCCACAAAGGTGTCCGCTATTGTCATTTCGATGAAGAAGGCAAAGAAGAAGAGTGGACCAGTTTCAAGACAGCTGGTTCAAGATTCCAATTTGAGAAGGTTGAAACCAGAGATTGAGCCTCCTGTGGGAGAAATAGCAATGGTATTCACCGATATCAAAAATTCTACACAGCTTTGGGAGAATTATCCGCTGGCAATGAGATCGGCAATCAGGTCACATAACGAGATCATGCGTCGTCAATTACACATTGTTGGAGGATATGAAGTGAAGACTGAAGGTGATGCTTTCATCGTCTCATTCCCCACGATTACTTGTGCGATGATTTGGTGTTTCAACGTCCAGCAGCAATTGTTGATGGATGATTGGCCAGCGGAGATCTTACAGAGTGAAGAAGGTCGTGAATTGAAGGATTCGAACAGACAAATAATTTACAGAGGTTTATCCGTTCGTATGGGTATTCATTGGGGTACACCAGTATGCGAGCCTGATATTATCACTAGAAGAATGGATTATTTCGGTCCTATGGTGAATAGAACCGCCAGAGTGTCTGCGGTGGCTGATGGTGGTGAAATTACGCTGACTGCAGACTGTGTTGAGCAGTTCAAGCGGATTGAACAAGCATATGCGAAAACACAGCAGGGTGTACCAGTTGAGGTGGCTTTCAGTGAACTAGGAGATGGTGAAACTTTAGAGAGTCAATTCTCTATTTTGAAGAACATTGGATGGAGATTGGAACTGCTTGGTAAAGTGGCACTGAAGGGTCTTGAAACCGAAGAGACGATCTCGTTGTTCTTCCCAAAGCAGTTGTCCTCAAGATACCAATTCCAACGTAAGCCGGATTTGGCGACGCAGGATATTAACAGGCTGAAAGAAGTTGTTCTAAGATTGGACAAGCTAACCTCAAAACTCTCAGGGCTGACGCTGGAAGTTGGCAACATGAAAAAGAACGATCACTCAGAGAAGCAGATGCTGCAAGTGCTGATCTCGAGACTTGAGCATACAATTGCCCTTCTGGCACTTCGTGACAAGACTGTTGGTCTTTTCGACACGCAGAAAGATGTGTTCGAGATTGTGGAAGAAGTAAGCCGGTGCTACCAACAGTATATGAAGCGCCAGAACTAATATTTAACGGTGCCTTTTTTTGGCATATCTTTTTGTTTCTTCCTTTTATACCGTTGTAGAGAGAGAAAGGCCGTTGCGCCTTGCAGGAGCTAGCTGGTAGGCGCCACATGTAGTTGGAATCCGTAAGAAAGGGGAGAGGAACAGACAGACAAACAAACAAGGTGCCCTTTCACACTCTCCTAATTCTTGAAACGAAGAAATAACAAATAGAGATGCCACCAAAGGTCAACAGAGATCCATCTGCTTCGGAGAGTGAGTCCAAGCCTTCTAACTCGAGGGCATCCACAAAGGCCAGAAACGCTGCTGTGCAAGCTGCGCAAGCGGAGCTTCTCGCCAGACACATCCACTCAAACGGACCACAGGATAGACCACCACTTGATCCTATGGACTTTGAGACGTTTCCGGATAAGTCGCTGAGGGCTTACAAGGAATTTTACCGTTTGCCTACAAAGGATTCGCTGACGATAAACGGGTTCCTCTTGGGATCCGAATTGGGAAAGAAGACACAGAGTTACAGAGCAAGGGATCGGGTCACCAAACCAGAGCTTGCCAGTACGGTAAAGAGACATATGATCAGTCAGCCTATCAAGGAGGCTGAGATTATCACGAGCTTCCTGTATAAGGTGAATAATCAGGACAAGGCTTTCAAGTTGAACTTCAAAAGCCCGTGAAATGGGCCATCGCCTTGTCCTTTCCTGTCTATGGAAATTCCGCTCCTAGTTGGACCACTAGTCCATTGATTTCACGTTTATGTTTATGAATGTTTTTTTTGACTGCTGGTGTAGTTGTAGTTGTATTGTTGCCTCCTCCTCCTCCTCCTCCTCCTCCTCCTCTTTTGCTCTTGCATTGTCGTTGTGCGTGCGGAACAGGGGAGGGGCGATTTAGCGATAAAAGCGGAAACGGAAAATCACACTATAAACCACAACCCAAACAGTCGATGGATTGAAATACAGATTTATATAGCCATGGACAGCACAACAATTACATTCATCGCGATACTAATCGTTGCCTTTGTCTTCCTCAGATGGTTTGTCAACTCCGATGAATCTGAACTGGTCACCCCGCTGGACCAGCACGATATTGCCACTGGAGATGCTCCACCAAGGGCACAACAGCAGCCTCACCGCCGTGACGTGACCACAGACATGATAGAGGTTGTCCAGAGCATTGCTCCACACCTCACAACTGCTCAGATTACCTACGATTTGCAACGGACAGGTTCTGTGCAGGAGACTGTCGAAAGAGTGCTCAGTGAGGGCAGCTTGCCATTCCCACCGGGGCAACAACCACAACCAGCACAGCCTGCTGCTGCTGCTGCTGATGCCAGAAACAGAGTGGACAATATCAAGCCTGAAAACTTACTAAAGAAGTACAACGTTGATGGTGCAGCTCCTCCTCCTTCTTCTTCTTCTGGCTCTTCAAATTCTCAGTGGTCAGACTCTCCAGAGACTAGGGCTAAGACGCTACAGGAGAAGAAGGCTGAAATGATCCTCAAGGCTAGAAAGAGATTGGAAGCTCAGTTGAGAAACGAACAAAATTTGGACACCTTGACAAAGTGATCCTAATACTACAAATAACGTACGAGAATTTTGAATCTGAATCCAAAATGTTTTTTTTTTCCTTTCTTTTAGTCCTTTGTAGCTGGTGTTGAGTTTGGGGGATTCGTTACCAGGGTTGGCGAAACCCTTTTCTTCTGCTTCACAGGAGGTGTATGTACCATCATCGGCTCCTTTTTTTTCAAAAGGTCTAGTACCATAGTTGGAGACGCCTCCTCCTTCTTAGCCCTAGCTTTCATTGCAGTAGCCTTCGCTGGCTTCGTTGGTGTGTCCAAAGCCTTTGTCTTCTTCTTCGTGCAGTTATCCAAGTTCTCCTTTGGGGATCTCTTCTTTGATGAAATCGGTGAGCTCTTGGTAGGTTCTTCATCGATTTGCAACAGTGATTTGAAAGGTACCGACAGTGGTTTACCAAAAACGCCTGGTGTAAGCTTCAAGCTCGTACAGAAACCATCTGCAGAACCAACAATCAACGAATTTCCATTAGCATTCCAAGAGAGATCGGTAAGAGTACTGTAGTGTATACTCGACACAGTTCCAAGTGCCGTTTCGTGTTGTGTATCGAATATCAGAACAGAATCCACCGTGGCAACTGCATAAACCATCTTGTACGGCAATTTGAAAACATTTGAGGCATTGGCATCCAACTCATAGAAAACTGGGGAAAACGATATCACCAACGCTGGCTTCTTCATCCCGGGTAAGTGCGCTACTGGTGCCTTATTTAATCCCCTTCTCGTGTAAATGTACACCGTATTCGTCAACTCATCCTTTTCGTCCTCAACGGTTTTCGAAATTCCAGAGGGAACAACCAACAAACTTCCGTCTGGTGAAAAAGTCAACCTTCTGAAGAACGATCGGAGTCCCTCAGTGTGATAAAGCATCGTTGTCCTTTGTGTAGTTGCAACCACTGGTGATTCCTCGATTGAGGCCATGGGATCTGTTGACTTCCTCCTCGTTCCTCCCCCCATAACTTCTGCTCTGGAGGATTTCTGGAATATACACGGGTTTAACAACAACGATTGGTCCTTTGTTGTTTCCTTCAACTTGTAAACATGCACCGAACGATCAGCACTTTGTGTTGCCAAAAATTTATTCAATGGGTCCCATGCAACACCTTGGACGTAATGGCTATGCTCAGATATCGAGTTCACCAACTGTCCAGTCTTGACATCAAAGATTCTTGTGATGTTATCTGTGGATCCAGCTATTAGATATTTGGAATCCGGGGACCACGCAATGTCATAAATCTCCGAGTTACTAGACCGACACACGTGGTTTGTAGTCCAGGATTCTTGTAATTCTTCATCGTCATCCTGTCCAAACTCCTTCAATATTCCATCCGCTTTACTCCAAATCATCACACAACCATCGTCACCAGCGGTAGCCAGCATCTCACCACTTGGGTCAAATTTCACACAGTTTACCGCTTGTGTATGCTTGGGTAGCGTCGAAAGGTATTCCACTTTATCCCCACCCTCCTCACTATGTACAATCTTCCACAGTCTCACATTGTTATCGCCTCCACCAGTAGCCAATCTCTCTGACTTGTGCTGCTGCACGCTAGGCTGGAAGTCCACACTATACACAGGTTGTTCGCCATCATGCCAATGTACTGTGAGTATTGATGCTTCCATTGTTAACTTGTGTTATTGAACTCTCTTCTCTCTCTCTACTTCTCCCTCTCTACTTCTCCCTTCTCCCTTCTCTACTTCTCTCTCTCTCTCGCCTTTCTCTCCCCCGCCAGAAAACGCGAAAAAGTCGCGAAACACAAAAAATTAAAAAATTAAAAAATAAAAAATAAAATTGACGCGACCAACTCGGCTTTTGGGCTGCTCCCCCTTTTTTTCCCCC
>JAJMLK010000059.1:20289-31163 GCA_030564145.1 Williopsis takata
CTTCTCTTCTCTTTCGCGACTTTTCTTTCTTCCTTTTTTTTTTTTTTGTAGCTGACGTAATTAATATCATAATCTATATGTGTGGGTGTAATTATCTATGTGGTGTACGGATGTCTAGTCCACTCCCGAGGGGGAGGGGAAGGGGAGAGGGGGAGGGGGCGGAAAAAGTTTTTTCTCTTCTTGGGGTTTCCCATCACTGAGCATTCATTCATTCATTCTCTCTATCTCTATATTTATCTTCCGAGAGATACCCAAGGAGGGGAGGGAGGTGGAGGGTGTGGCTTTCGGTGTGTCTTAGAGAATGGAGACGACAGATGTCGCATCTAGATCTCTAAGAGATATATATAACCAACCAACACACAATCCAAGTGTAACAAACTCCTCTGCACATTTTGTCAAATCCCACTTGGTACGGCTTGAATACTACGTCCTTGTGGTGCCGATCTTGTGCACAAATTAATGATAAACCATTATGGTCACTTCTATTACCGTTCTCGGCTGGATAGTCTTAGTGCCTTATGTGATTGTGTTGCTTTTTAAACACCCCTTCACTGGCCGGTGTATCCCTACAAAACCCCCGTTTAAAATTAGCTTCAATAGTGTGTGTTTTTGTTTTTTTTTTTTTTTTTAGTTAGCTAGTTAGCACACTTTTTTTTTTTTTGCTTATTTAGTTTTCAATTCATTCAACTATTTAGTTTTCAATTCATTCAACTATTTAGTTTTCAATTCATTCAAATGCTGTGTATGTAAATGGACTATCTGCTCAAGACTCCAGTCCTCTGTTCGTTGATGTTGTACTTCACAACATCACTTAGCACAGTTTCAATCTCAATGATATCTTCCACCGGATCCCATCTTTCAATAGCTGCAAAGGCTTCAGGTACTGTAGTACCAAAGCCACAGCTTGCCACACCTAGTATTGGAGGATCTATAAGAGTCTTCACCTGGTCATTTGGTTCCAACCTCAGGGCAATAAGTTTGCCGTCGACACCAATATGTGTAACTCTCCAACAGACTCTGGAGTGTTGCCTCGATAATTCCATAAAGTTATTTCTAGCCATTAGTCCTCTGTTCAACGGAATATGCTCCAGCTCAAACTTGAACTTGTCCAAGACCTCGTCTGTGAATATCGTTGGGAAATTTGACAATAGCGTTGGAATCAAATGGGCCCTCGTATCCTCCTCAACAATGTACGAAACAAACAAAATGCTTCTCTTCAAGGTTAACCGTGGTTGAATTGGCGCTTTTTTCAACGAAAAGTTGTCATACCAGTTGTTATGTCTGTCAATTGCCTCACCCACAAGCCTCAACTCCACTTCGGGATCCAAATATGCAGGGTCGACACAAACAGGGATGATGCTGTATATGAGATCTGGCCTCACAGCCTCGATGTACTCGTTCAACCACTTCTGGAAACCTCTCATTTGACTCGGGCGATCGTCAAATATCTTAACCAGCTTTATCCCCTTGTAGAACTCCAGGAAATCCACCAAGACTTGGGTTTTAAAACTCATTGTGGAATCAAATACTCCTTGTCTCAAAACTAATGCATCGGATTCAACACCCTTAAGTTGCATCATGTTGGCAATTGCCTTGTAGAACTTCTTCTTTCTCCTTCCAGTTAAAACAATAGCCAAGACGGTGGGATCATCGTATGACATTTTCAACAGCGGTAAAAGCTCTTCGTTCCAGTAACCATTCCAATCATATGGCCTTACATCTTTACCGTCATTCGGAGCTGTGTCAGAAGCGGTAGGGTCATCTTTAGGTTTGCCCAATTCACGAAGAGGTGCAGGATCCTGCCACCAACCTCCATCGTACATCGTTATGTTATTTGTCAACGTTCCAAGTGCCTTATTTGTGAACAATGCTGGGTTCGGTGCTGGAGACCTGAACAGCGTGTTGTCAAAGTCATACACATGTAGTTCCCTTATGGTGCTATTCATGGGTGGTGGTGCAGCACTGTCCTTATAAGAGTTCCAAAATACCATTGGATCTTGGTCTCCTGCGCTGTAAACCATGTGTCCAGCAGACTTCTTGTCCTTCCGGTTGAGTGAATGGGTTGGGAACTTTCCTGATGACATAGGTTGTTTTTTTTTTTTTTTTTTGGCAAATTATTACTAGCTAACAAGAACTAATAGAGGAAAGATATGCCTTACACCAATTGTTTTCCCCCTCCCCGTTTACGCCTTTTTATTGAGTTGATGATATATGCGTGTGCGTGCCCCCCGCCCCTTTGGGGAGAAAAATGATAGGAGGAGAACTCAAAAAAAAAAAAAAAAAAGAATTAGAAGAAGTGCTTCCACTCGGAGTCGAACCGAGGATCGCTACATTACTAGTGTAGCGCCTTACCAACTTGGCCATAGAAGCTTCTTCGAAAAATTGGTTTTTCACTGTTTTTGATACCGAGTTTACAAATCACTAGGAAGAGGAAAAAAAAAAAAAAACTACGTATCCACTAATAGTTCGATATTTTCAGTTCTCTAACCATTGAAATATGGTCATATATCAATAGATAAATTCCCTTGCCGTTTGGCAAGATACTACTACTTCTGTTCATCAAACTGGTTTTTTTTTTTTTGTATGTTGTATGTTGTATGTTGTGTGGCTTCGCCCTAGATCTCTTACAAGATCGCTTAAATTGCAATCGATGTAAAAATAAACCCTGTTCTAACAAAAACTGCTCATTTGTTATTTATTCTTCATCCCTTTTTGAGACATTAATTAACCCCCACCAGATTTTCCCCCCTCTTCTATCTATCGTACAATACCTCTGGAGTTATTTGGCTGTGCTGTGCTGTTGTTGGCTGTATCATCATCATTGTACTCTCACCTCACCTTCCCTTCCCTTCCCTTCCCCCGTGTGAGTTTTTCTTGGGTGGCGGGGGCCCCCAGTGGGGCCCCCAGTGGGGGCAACAAAGCAACAAGAAAAGCAGTTTTTATATTAAACCCGCACGGCTGCTCCTCCTCCTCCTGTCCCATCTATTTCCCATATCTTCATCCCCTTCTTCTTCTTCTTCTTCTTCTTCTTCTTCTTCTTCTTCCCACTTTCAAACAGTTGTCGAATTTTTTTGCAATACAAGAGAAAACAACCAAAAAGATGGCTGAACAACCAAAGATTACACTCCACTGGTGAGTCAAATGTTATTATTCGACTCGATTAAAGTGATAATTAACAACCCACATGGGCTTGATAACTCTAGAGCACAACGTGTTGTCTGGTTGCTCGAGGAGCTCGGACTCGATTACACGATCAAGCCATACATCCGTACCGGCGGTCCTCGTGCACCAAAGGAATTGAAAGAGATTCATCCATTGGGCAAGTCTCCTGTCTTGGAAGTTGAGTACGCCGATGGAAAGACCAAGATCGTTGCAGAGAGTGCACACGTTGTCTCCTTCCTTATCAGAAACTTTGACACCGACAAGAAGTTGACCCCTGAGACTGATGATGATTTGGATGACATTGAGTACTACACCCATATGTGTGAGGGAACGTACCAACCTGTTCTTACGCAAATGGTTGTGCTGCGTTTTGCCGCTAGCTTGGCCCCATGGTTTGTCAAACCAATTATAAACAGTTACAACGACAAGATCTTATCCATGTACAACAAGCCTGAGATTGTGGCCTGTCTAGACTACTTTGAGACAAAGATGGGTGAAAACGTCAACAAGGTTACTGGATCTTCGCAAGATGTGTTCTTTGTCAATAACAAGCTCTCCGCTGCTGATATTATGCTCAGTTTCCCAGTTGCAGAGATTTGTTTACTCAAAGACAACCCAGCTGTTGAACTTGACAAGAAAAAATACCCACACCTTGTGAGGTGGGCACATGAGATTTCCAACAGACCTGCGTACAAGAGGGCTGAGGAAAAAACAAGCAAGTACGCTTAAGTTGTGTTTATGTATGTGTATGTATATGTATGTGTTTTCTTTCTTTTATTTATTATACACATTGATGAAATCATATCGTTGTAACTATTCTAGCAATCTGGACTTTAAACCGTAGGGTCCTAAGCGAGATTTTATACGCCGACTGGATATACAGAACTCCGGGTCTCGTGTTGCCCCAAAAGTTTCAAAAAAATTAGAAGTAATGCAACACAAGTTCCAAAGAGCATTGGTCCCTTCGTACCATACATACATATATATGGTCCTTAATGTTCCCGAAAAAAAAAAAAACCCCATTAGTCGTAGAATGATAACAACAGAGAAGAAGCGATTGAGCAGGCTAGAACATCATCTACTTGTTTAATTTGATATGATTTGTTGTTGCTTGCTATGGAGTTATGATGCTAGAGACCCCATCCGAGTTGTAGAGTAATGAAATTCAAACTAGAATCACTACAAGGAATGTTGACCGAAAGTCGATGATGTTTATAAACAAAGATCACTTCAAAAACCAAAAAAAAAAAAAAAAAAGAAAACCCTTTGGAACAATGGGCCGGTACGGTACGGTGATCTCTAATTTCAATCGTCAACCACCGCTTCTTGACGGGCCAACTGGAGAGACTTTTTGAAGAAAGGTGAAAAACCTGATCGTGTTGCAAATCTCAAAAGGACTCCAACTTTTACAAAAGACGATGGCGGTAGAATTAGCGCCATGGCAAGGCATTGGAGTGAGTGGAATACCAATCATTTGAACGCACTGATCACTAACCTCCTCCCCATTTATCAGATACCCGCATTTATCGTTGCTCTTTTGGGATACGGTAGTCATTACTTCATCTTCTCGCACGATCTGACCTTATCCCAACAAATCTGGTTTCAAATCAGCCTGACAATGCTTTGGATTTCATATCTCATTGCCATTTACAAGAGTCCCGGATCACCACCGAAGGATTTCCAACCGAAAGATGGACAATGGAGAAAATGGTGCAAGAAATGTGAGGCTTACAAACCGGAAAGAACTCATCACTGTAAAACCTGTAAGACATGTGTCCTCAAAATGGATCACCACTGTGAGTTTGTTAAACTTTCAAGAAGCATGAGATTTTTTAGACATGAAACTAACTTTTATGACAGGTCCATGGACTGCCAACTGCGTTGGTCATGGCAACATGCCACACTTCCTCAGATTCCTACTGTGGGTAGACTACACCAATGGGTTGTGTTTCTACTACCTGTGCAAACGTGTGAAACACTATTGGGATACGCGTGATCTTCCAATATACCTCACATCGAAAACACAACTCACAATGACCATCGTCTTGGCACCGTTGTCTCTTCTAGTCATCATTACTGTCGGATCGCTTACATTTCGATGTCTTTATCATATAATTTTTACTGGAATGACACAAATAGAGAGTTGGGAATATGAGAGGATCGAATCACAGTTGGAATCTGGAAGATTATACTCGATTCTTAAAAAGAACTATCTTTTACTGTTTGGAAAAGAGTTAAAGTCGTTTACATCCTGGTCGACATCCCATAATATTCTCAGGAATAGTGTGGATGAATCTGACTGCGCTCTACTGGGTATTGATGATATCATCTTTCCGTACGATGTTAATCCGTGGACGAACCTCGTCAATGCCTTTGGTTACCCTTGGACTTGGGTATTACCTTGGGGCTCTCCACTAGGTGATGGCATTTCGTTTAAAAAGAATGATTTGATTGACGATGAAGATGAACTAAGTTCATTACCTTGGCCACCAGATGGTGGACATCAGGACATAAGAGGCGAAGTCTCGGTACAACCTCGTGAACTCTACGATGATAACAATGAGAGGGTCCTTCAAAGGCGTATAGGCCGTACTAAGGGAAGAGTAGAATGGTCTAATCACTATGGTGAAAAGCTCTCAGACTTTGGTGTCGATGTTGATCTGGAAGGTGAAGACAGTGCAGTCGTGATACCATCAACGTCATAGTTATTACCTACAAAACAAAAATAATACAAATTTGCGTTCTTTTATATAGACAGAAAGGTGGATCAAGGGAACCATAACAAAGTCCTAGCCTTTCAGAAAGATATAGTATACAAAACATATGAGCTTTCCACCCAATTCAAATTATTCCATTTTGGCATCACCATCGTTGTCAACCTCATTAGTTGGTGCTGTTCCAGTAGTTTGCTTGGATTGTTCACTGGTCAGAGTGGTATTGTTGTTGGAATCTTCGGCAATAGCACCCTCCTCAGCAGTGGTATCGTTGCCCTTGATCTCTGTGTCATCTTGTGGAATTGTAGAGTCTGCATCAACAGTGACATCTTGTTCCAAGACAGAAGTGATGGCTGGATTGACCTTTTTTGGAGCAGTCTCTAAGAGAGTATCGTCCGCCTTCTCAATCGTCTGATCCTGATCTCCTTCTTTCTTAGACTCCTTCTCCAACTTTTCCTTCATTGCAGAAAGGAACTTCTGTGGATCTTCGGACAAGAGTTGCAAATTATTAGCCATCTCTTTCAAGTCTTCTCCTTCCTGGATATTCTCAAGGGCTTTACCATTGAAAAGCTTTGCAAATTTCTCAGATTTATCCTTAGGCTCACCAATGATGGTGTTGAAAACAGAATATCTCGTGAACTCATCATGTGAATTAGCCTCGAAGAAAAGTTTGTAGTTCTCACGAGAAACCTTGATCTTCAATTGAGAGTCGATGTAACCATCAAGATCCGTGTCATCAGCATCATCCATAGATTGAGTCTTCAAGAATGGCATTTTGACTTCACCAACATTGACACCCTCAGTTGGATGGGCAATCACATAAGAGGTCAAGTAGTAATTCCACTTCTGCTCTTCCGTCTTCTGATCTTTCAATGTCAAGTCATCCAGAGCAACATACTCAATGCAGACATGATTCTTCGTGATATCAAACTCGATTCTGAACATGTTGTCTTCGGCATTCATGTGTGATCTCACAGCGTTACGGTAAACGATTTGGTCCTTTGCACTGGTGATCTCCGCTTTTCTATCCTTTTCAAACAAGACCAGAATCTCGGAAGAACGTGAGTCGGTTAGAATAGTATGAAGATGCTTCACCAGGGCCTGAACAACTTTGTCCACACTGTAGAGTTTGTACGCTCTGTTTCTGTATGCTTGACGCAAAGACTCTTCAAAGAGTTGGTGATCAATGTCACCATCGATTGCTCTCTCGGAGAAAGACAACAGTTGGGAATAGGCATCGCCCTTAGTGAATTGGAGGCCAATTTCCTCAAGCTGGTTAGAGATCAAATTGAGATCCTTGGCAAACTCAACGTCAGAGCGAGACATGAGGTCGGCTGTAACCTCCTTATTCATACCCTTGACTTCACTCAATCTATCATAAAGCACTCTCAAGTGACGGAAGAAAACGTAAATGTTGGTGTTACCAAACAAGTTGAACACAGTTCTCTTAGACTTCTCAATAGCAATTGTCTCTTCCTCGGCTTTAGAGAACTGAACCCAAGTATCACCAGCGTTATCAGCCTCATCGATCTCTTCCTCGTCATTCTCGGCAATAGACTCACTACCAACGTCTTGGCTCGGAGATGATGAGCTCTCTGGTGTATCATCCATGTATGTCTTCTTAGACTTGCGCAAAACATCCTTGAGCAAGTCTGTCTCACGATGACGCTTGCGACCATTGACAGATGAAGTTCCTTCAGAGTCAGACTGAGCAGAGGATGGTGCCTCGATTTGGTTAGCAGAAGGCTTCTCCTCGGTACTTAAAGAGAGTCTCTTTGAGATGGCCTCCTCAGCCTTCTCGGAGCTCAAATCGAAAAAGAGGATCAAGAATGATTTGAAGAAATCAAACAATCTTTCCTTGTCACTGGCAGAGTACGAGCTAGAACCCAAGAAAACATTCACAAACTTTGCAATGTCGTACAACACATCAGCATCCAAAAAGTCATAGTTGAGTTGAGCTTTTGGTTTCGGAGTCAGTGGATGGAGTCTCTTTGTGTTCTGTTCAGACTTGATAGTCGAGATCTCTGAAACCAATTGCTTGGTTGTCAAAAGCTTCTTGTCGGCTTGCTTGAATGTCAAGCCGAGGTGGTCTAAGGACTTGAAGAACACCTTCTGTTCCAGCTCTCTCCAAATCTTATTCCACTCACGATGAGATCTTCTCCATTCCTCATCCTTTTGCTTGAGTCTTTTGAGAACGACAGGTACGGCGGCAGTAGGGTTGTCATGCAAGGCATCAATGACTTCGAATCCTTTTTCCTTTCCGTAAATCTTACGAATAACCTTCTTGTAAATGGTTTGGGACGTATGGCCAAGGCCGCTAGGGAGCTTGAATGATTCCTTCTCCTCTGGAGTCATATTGGCAATTCTGTTTGCAATGGTTTCCAAAGTTTGGATGGTTCTCAAGTTAGACTCCATATAGAAATCGTACTCGTGTCTCTCCTCTTCAATCTTGTGCAAGATTTCTTCGTATTGGTTCTTTCTGTGAGCAATAAAACCGGAATCTTCAGATGCCCAAGTTGGATGACTGACCCATTCATCATTTAATACTTCCCAGCACATCTCGTCCCTGCCAGAGCAAGGCATATAGGTTTCAAACTTTGGCAACTTTCTGTAAGATGGACCATATGGTTTACACAATGTCAAATCCAACTGATGCTTCTTGAAGACAATGTTCTCAATATGCAATGGCTCAGAATCGTACTTGACAAAGGTCTTCAACCAGTCGAACAAGTCAACATGGGAACCGATATAGGCTTCTGCTCTTTCAAGCAAAACTGCCTTGTCGATAATCTCTTGGGTAAACAGGTTCAGAAGCTTCAAGAACTCATTATAACTTTGCTTGCTACCAATAGCCTTCTTCACCTTGTCAAAGAATCCAATTTCTTCCATGAGGTTAGAAGTCTTGGTTGGTGGTTGAACTGGCTCTGGAACACCTGGGACTAAGGTTGGGTTTGTAACATCATCTTGAACCCTGCGTCTTGTGGCACTGACGGAGCCTCTAAGGTTAGAAGTTTGAACGTCCCTATTAGACAGCTTTGTGTCATAGGAGACCATTTGGTCATTGGTAGACTTTGGCTTACCACCAATAGGTGGAGAGAAATTACCGACAGGTGGCAGTTGAGCACCCCCAGATTGTTGCTGGTAATAATCACTAGACTGTTGCTGTGCAGAAAATAGTCCACCCGAAGTATTACCGTTGGTATCTGGCAAAAACTGCTTAAAGTCTTCCAAAAGATCTGGAGCATTTTGGAAAAGCACTGTAACCTGTTGATAAACCTCGGCGATTGGCTTCTGCTCCCTTTGGTAGGTTTGCAAAATTTCCAGGAAGTGCTTGTAAATATCTGGCTGGTTAGAGAATCTCGTCTTGATCTTGTTCACGTATCCAATAGCGTGGTTGAACTCCACAGGGCCACCAGCCTTACGCTCAGGAATTGAATTGCCTCTGTTTGCAGCAGCTTGCAGATGAGAAATTGTGGGTTGTTGATCAGGTTGACCATACTGACCATAAGCCTCATGAGGTGGAGCCTGGTGCATTGGAACAGCCTGCTGTTGTTGTGGCTGTGGTGGCTGTTGAGGTTGTTGAGGTTGTTGAGGTTGTTGAGTCTGCTGCTGCTGCTGTTGTTGTTGTTGCTGTTGACCCTGCTGTTGACCTGACTCCCATCTGTCATAAGGAGGGTTAGCGTTTGTAGACTCCATACGAGTAGTTGTACCAAGAGGAGTTGTAACTCTGATGGTAGAGTCAGATGGGTCCAAAGAACACTCAACTCTGTAACCTGGTGGGAGGAACGTATTGAAACCTTGGATCAGAGAAGGATGGCCTCTAAAGAGAGTAGCCACTCTGTCAATGACACCTGGTGTGTCAATGCTTTGACTCTTGAAGTCCTTCATGATATCCAAAAAGTGGTTATACACGTCTGGCCTGTGTTGGAACTGCACCTTCACTTGGTCAAGATATGTCAACGCATCCTTCACGTTCAGAGGTCTGTAACCAGCCATCGAAGCAGATGCAACGCTCTGCTGTTTTGGTGGACCAAGAGATGGTGGTTGTGGAGTGGCTGTTGGAGCTTGCTGCTGCAGCAGCTGCTGTTGCGGTGGTGGAGGTGGCTGTGTGTGGGACTGCTGTTGTGGTTGCGATTGTGGTGGTTGAGTGTGCTGTTGTGGTTGCAAAGCCGATTGCTGAGCTTGTTGCGCTGGTTGAGACTGTTGTGCGGTTTGTCCCACGGTAGTCTGTTGGGATGTTGGCTGTTGAGGTCCCTGGTGAGTTTGCTGAGTTGGAGAAGTCATTGAACCATTCTCTGATTTGAAACCAAAACTGAGAGGGGGCTTCTTTTTTTGGAGCGAAAACTGTTAGTACTTGATTCATTGCAAAAGAAGAAGAAAAGTTAGGATAGAATGCAAAAAAAAAAAAAAACTAGAACATACACTTGTAGGGTTCAACATAAAGTTGTGGGAAGGCTTCGACAATCCCCCAACGTTGATAGATGGGAGGGAAAAGAATCCGTCTTGTGTATGTTAGTTAGTATTTGAGTTGGTTTGATTTTTTTTTTTTTTTTGGCCATGACCACAGGTACAATATCTCCCTATTATTGTGACCGAAGAAGAGGGTCTTTGAACGTGCCAACCCCGGGAACCACAAAAACCACCTAGCCAGTTTTCGCATACACATGGCTGCAGTCGTTATGGTCGGGGAGGGGAGAAGGGTTTCATACCCTCCGTGATCAGGAGAGATAAGAGAGTAGGAAAAGTACATACGAGACTCCCTAGATGATGGGGGAGGAAGCGATGACGGAGGTGGTAACACTGGAGCACGAGGATGGCTAAAATAAAAGGTGTTAGTATCTGGGCCAGTAGTGCAAACAAAAAAAAATCCTACAGCTCCCCGGAGCAGGAACACAAGGAAAGCTTTGAGACACACAGTAGTCCCTCTTTATCCATAACATCTGATAAGGTTGTGGATAAATATGCGCTGTCATCCTTGGGCTTTCCATGTAGACAACG
>JAJMLK010000060.1:0-30645 GCA_030564145.1 Williopsis takata
CCCACCCCCTCCCCGCCCACTCCAAAAAAAAATAAGGGAACAGCAACAACAACAAAAATTCCGCACGCGTCTTGTTTTGATCTCTGACGTAAGCGGCACGCGTGTGCGTTTGTTTGTTTTGTGTGTGTGTACGTGTAGGCGCAAGGGGCCCTCGTACGCGTTTCACATTTAAACCAAAAAGAAAAGAAGAGAACCCAAAAAAAAAAAGAGAGTGAGAGGACCATATAGAGGAAAAACTCACATTTTAAGAGGTCTTTGTACAAAGAAAAGATTGAAAACACACTTAGATACGGGGTAAAAATATATTCACTCATCACATACACGTATACATATACACATACACCCCTCAGCGAAAGCGCTCTTTATTCCTTCTGTCGAGAGCAGATAGATTTTCCTTCATCAGTGTGAAACACCCAAGGGCACAGAGGAACCAGACCAGACAAAAAAAAAAAAAACTAGGGGAGGGAAACCACAAGACGATGCCAACGAGCGAGGACCTCAACACGAACCTGATCAAGTCCCTGACCTCCGTCCATCTACCCCCACCACCATCGAACCATCAACTGCAACAACCGCCTGCACTCTACACCCAAGCGCCCCCATCACTGCTGGCAAGGGCCCATCCATCAGAAGACGTTGCCAGCAAGACCATGATCCAAACAAAGTCTAAGCGCCTCAGCGCAAACTCTGAAGAGCTTTCGCTACCGCTCACAACACCTCCCCATACAGTGACAAGGGGAGATTCAACAATTCGCTCAAGAAAGAACACACTTGGCAAGACACAGGAGACGCCAACGCTCAACCAGGGAAGAACAAAGAGAGCTGCCGCCAAAGATCCCTTGTCACCACAGTACTCTTCACCGTCATCAGCACAACAAGCAGATGGAACAACAGCAACGGCAAAGAAGGAGTGCAAGCCGCCGCAGCCATCTTTTGTTACTCCAAAGACTTCAAAGAGACAGCAACAGCGCGAACAGCAGTTGAAGGAACAGCAGGAGAGGGAAACGCTTGAACTTCCATCGCCACGCAGGATGCCCAAAGTTGTTTACGACTCTGTACAGAAACCACCATACTCGTACGCGATCTTGATCGGTATGGCGATTTTGAGGGGTGATGGACGCAAGCTGACGCTTTCCCAAATCTACCACTGGATCTCTTCAACTTTTAGATACTACAGAATGGAAGATGTTGGCTGGCAGAACTCTATCAGGCATAACCTCTCTTTGAACAAGGCCTTTATAAAGACACAGAAGTCTTCAGACGGAAAGGGACACTACTGGGAGATTGCCAAGGGTCATGAGTTGCAATTCATCAAGGGCAAACACGGCAAAAAGATCTTTGGTGGGATTCAGCTAGAACACCCAAAGCCGGACGAATTGCGGCTGATACAGCCGGCTCCTTTGTCATCGGAAAGTTCAAGAAAGAGATCTCGTAGTGGGTCCTCTACTTCTGACGATTATTCTTCCGAAGATGACTACGAGGATGAACCTCATTTCCAACAACAACAACAACAACAACACACACTCACTCACACTCCAAGGGCACAGATCAGATCCACGGAGTCTAGAATGGAATCGAGACATCTACTGAAGAAGTCAAACTCTGCAATTGGATTGCAACGGTTCTCTGCTCCAACGATCACGTATGACGGTTCTAGCGACGATGAAGTCCTTAACGAAGAGGATGAAATCAACGGGAACTCAAACGTTCCAACAAAGAAGCATCAGTTGAAATCGGTATCCACTGGAGATGGCCAATTGAGAAATATTCCACAACTAGAGGCTCCAGAGACGAACTGGGCTGCTTCCGCCTTGGGGGAACGTATCATCTTTGGCCAGGTCAAACCAGACTCACCCAAAGTTGGATTTGCAAATTTGCCGTTGACATCGTCGTTCAGTTGCAACACCAATTTCGAACTCTCACCTCTGAAACGTCAAGAAACTGGACCACTCTTGGAACCGTTGACACCTGGTTCAAGGTTTTCATCTTTTGCAACAAATTTGAGCGTTCCATCCACACATTCATCTTTGATGAGAACTCCATTGCGCCCTTCGGTTACACATCCACAAAACTCAGTGTTTAACACTGCACAGAATGCACATCTGATGCAGTTCTTGCGCACTCCGAATGCCAAGATCCGCACCCCATCGGGGAATTCGAACAGTATCATGAGAAAGTTTTGGCATTCTCCTTCGGTTATGGATGATTTTTACACATCTCCTTCGATCCCACGGAATAGCGACGACTCCTACCATGAATCTCTCTTCCTTGGTTCTCCAGAGAGACAACCAAGAAGGCAATTGTTCCAAGAATCTTCTGGTACTTATGATTTGTTTGGTATTGATATCTGTTCCGTGGTTAAGAGGGCCGCGGAGAACCGGGATACGAATAATAGATTGGATTCAGTGATGGAAAGGGATGGATCAACCACAGATGATGATGTTGACGATCAGTGAGATGACGTGTTAATGACTTGTATTATTATAATTATTACTTTTTTTTTTTTGGTTTGTTGGTGTTTTCTTTTCTTCTTCTTCTTCTTCTTCTTTTTTTTTGTGGGGGGTGGGGGGTGGTCTTTGTTTAGAAAGACCTTTTTGTTTTGGTACTGGTATGAATGAGTGTTTTTTTTTTTTGTATTAGCTTCTGTCACATATAAGTGAAGAAGTTCTCTTTAGTGGTGATTTTTTTTTTATTATTATTATTATCTATTGAATGAACATTTGAATAATTTAAATGGTAATATTGTAGAAATTTGTCTGAGGGAGTATGAAAATGTCGAATTTGATCTTGATTGATATATTTGATAAAGAAGGATAACACATAAATTACTAAACCTTATAATGCCTTATCAAGTTTGGTGAACGGTATATCTATGAGACTATTTGCCCTTGGCCCATTTTTTTTTTCATAGTGTAAGTGTTCAATTATACGTTATAAACAGGTAGGACAGCGTTAATCTGGCATATTCTTAATGTAGGACAACGATTTCGGACCTGAAACACCCAAAACCAAGGGCACATGCTTCAAGTATATCTGAACTTGGATGATTATAACTCCTTTCGAAACAATTGCATAGATATAACTCTGTAAAATAGCTTTAATCGATGAAATTTGCCAAGAACGGTATGTAGTATATTTCAGCAGAGTACAGCGAATAGATTGGGTCTTTTTTCAAGAATTATGACAGTATGGCCGAGTGGTTAAGGCGGGAGACTCGAATTTCTTTAAAGTCATCTACTGGGCTTTGCCCGCGCAGGTTCGAATCCTGCTGCTGTCGTTATTTTTTTTGTTTTGCATTCGACAATGGGGGGGGGGGGCACCACCTTTAATTTTACCCGCCCCGATATATATATATATTCTGGTGATTTTTGATACATGAGAATTCTAAACACGCTGGTGTTCTTTATTTTCCTCGAGAGCTCTCTCTCTCTCTCTCTATATATATATATGTGATTAGCTCAGGTATTCTTCCAATTATGCCTAGAGTCAGGTATCAAGTGCTTTCATCTTAGCCCTTCCTCTCGAGAACTTTTTCTTTCTTCCCTTTTTGTGTACCAAAAGTGGAAAAAAGCCAAAAAAAAATTAAACCGTAATACCAAAACGATCAAGAGAAAAACAACTGCTCTTTGGACTTTGCAACTCACTCCTTGTTTTCTGTTTTTAAACACAATCTCTGAATACATACAATTAAACAAACGATATAATATGGTTAGACGAGCAACATCAAGAAGTAAGAAGGCCCCAGAAGGGTTCGAAAACATCAAACCAACTTTAGATGCCTTTGAAGACAAGTTGAAAGATGCCCAAACCACCGCTCTGAACAAGACTGGAAGGGCTAACGAGCTTTTATGGGAGATCTTCCGTATAACACACCAGAAGTCGAGATACATCTTTGAACTGTACTACAAGAAGAAGGTTATTTCTAAGGAGTTGTACGACTGGCTATTGAAGCAGAGATACGCAGATGCAAATCTCATTGCCAAGTGGAAGAAGCAAGGTTATGAGAACTTGTGCTGCATCAAGTGTATTCAAGGATCAGAGAATAACAACGGCGGTACTTGTATCTGCCGTGTACCTAAGGCAACTTTGGAGAAGAACGAGAACATAAAGTTCAAAGAGTGTGTGAACTGTGGATGCAGAGGATGTGCCAGTAGCGATTGATTCTCTGGTTTTTTTTTTAACTGGATAGCTACGGGCAAAGATCATTCAATAATAGAATGAATGAATGCATATGTGAGGAATAGTGCATTTTGGGTCCTAGAAAGTGCACCACCACTTGTCGCATACGCCAAATTTTGCGTATAAAAACACAACAAAAGGTGGAGAAATCTGCCACCACAAGGCAAAAAAAAAAAAGAACACACGAAGAGAAACACGAACATTAAACGTGTAGCTTTTTGGGGCGACTCCCACGATCATAGACGAAGGATGGTTTCTGTTGGTGCCACTAAAGAAGAGATGAACATGGCCTTCAGGGCCCTAGCCAATAACTTCCACAACGAGAACCCAACCGCTGACTTGACCAGGCTGTTGCCGTGTCTTGAGACAGAGGTGAGTGGTTGCATCTTCTTGATGAACATGGACGACGACTCCTTGCTAAAGCTATTGCACTTGCCGTTGAAGATAAACGCAAACAATGCGGAGTACAGAGACAATATCCGCCTCATAACAGTACTTTGAGATACCTCCCCCACCCCTCCTCTCTGAATTTAGCGCCACTTGGCTACTAACAAACTTGAGTAGCGCTTCACAAATGTCGTCATTATGCTCGTTCTTATGGTGCGAGGAGCACCCATAAGCAGTGGTAAGATTGACGAGGTACTTACAGATTCTGAACTTTACAACCTTTGCAGGTACACCATGGGAATGTTCCCATGGGTGTTTGAAATTGAAAATGAGCAGGGTAGTCCAATACCACTAGCTAATTCGTTCCTAGTATCGTTGTTCCTTCTCCAGAGAAGCTGTAACGAGATACTTACTAGGGTGAAAAAAAGAGGTCTGTTCAAGATTGGCGAACATGATCCAAGGACAACTTGGTTTGGTGACTTGGTTGAAATGATCAGGTGGCCATTTTACTGCCCTGAACCCGAAGAGACTATGGAGGTTTGGAGAAAAGATAAGCTATTGGCGATAAAAGACCGTCAAAACACAGGTATATACCTTTCATTGTACCCCAAGACCCAATGCCATAGAGCCTTCTTGATGACCCGGTCGCTTAACGACGTGATTGAGGAATCTGCCCAGTTAAAACCCAAGTTTCAAAAAATGTCCATTGCTAAGGAAGTGGTGAAGGTTCTCAACATTGGAAAACTACCATTTGGTATTGATCATGGTCATCTACCTGTCAAGAGCCCAGGAGTCGAGAATGGGGAATTGAAGCCGGATAATTGGAAACTTAGTTCCAAACAGAAGGATATCATTTGCAATTCTACCGTGGCAAGGGTATTCATCAATAGCTGAAGGAGAAAGTGGATGTTGCTTCTTGCTCTTCGTCGCTATCTGATACTGGTATAACATGTGAAACAAAGTCTACAACCACGTCATCAACCGCTACATATACTTTGAGCTTCATGAAACAAATGTAATAAAACAATTAATTGTAGAACAGGGAACTAGAAACAAACAACAATAAGAACAATAACAAAAAAAGAAAAAAAATCACACAAACAACAACAATAATAGTAATAACAAACAGAAATCAGTCCCTGGAAAGTACAGCTTGAACACGAGAATTGCTTGGGTCAAGCCCCTTAAGCTTGTTCAGATGAACAACTGTCTTTGCAATAGTTTGAATCAACAGGTTTTGTTTCAAAGGTTTGGAAACGTACTCATCCATATGGTGTTGTAGGCATCTCTCCCTGTCTCCCAACATTGCATGTGCCGTGAGCGCAATGATTGGGACACGTACACTCATTGGATTCATCGGATTTACCTCCTTTTCCCACTTACGAATCTTCTCAGTGGCTTCAAATCCACCCATGATTGGCATTTGCACATCCATAAGAACAACGTCGTACTTACGTTTTTGAACCTCTGCTATAGCCTCCTCACCATTCTGGACAACGATAACTTCATGACCGTATTTCTCAAGAATACGCACCGCAAGTTTTTGATTGATCAAGTTATCCTCAGCCAAAAGAATAGAATACTTCTGTGGTGTGTCATCCTCAGAGGGAACGATACGTGATTCCAAAGCAGGGTTTAGGTAGCCAGCTAGATCCATCAAGGAGCATGGCGTGTTACCGTGAGATTGGATACCCAAATCGAGGCACTCTTTCATAACCAGCTTTGGGATTGTTCTGTTCAGCAACAAGAAAGGGATATATTTCACCTCTGGTAATTCACGTAGGTACTTTCCGGTCTCTAGGGAATCGATTATGATCACGTCGAATTTGCTCTGTTCAGAAGGACTAACCTCTTTGATATCGTGAACCACTGTTGGTCGTAGATTTAGTTGGAACAAATCGTTACGGATCTGTTCTGTTTCTTCCATTGTGTACATTGTGGAGATGAACAAGATCTGATGCAGATTGAAAGTCAAAAGTCTTTCATCCCTCTTTGATGGACTCTCCTTGGCAGGCGTGACACAGATGGTGAAGTAAAAGTTCGAACCCTCTCTATACCTTGAAGTGACCCAAATTTCACCACCCATGAGATGGATCAATTTTTTGGAAATGGATAATCCAAGACCAGTACCACCAAATTTCCTCGTGGTGGAACCATCAGCCTGTGTGAAAGTCTCAAAGATAAGATCCAACTTGTCTTGGGCAATACCAATACCTGTATCACTCACACAGAATTCCAGCATCAATGGGTCCACCTGATCACGCGGATTTATATTCAGATCAGCAGGCCCAATGACATAATTGGCACCCTTCACAGTGGTTGCAATAGTTTCATTCAAGTTTTGCGTTGCCTTCTTCACCATGAGTTTGACATGTCCCTTTGAAGTAAACTTGATTGCATTACCAACCAAGTTCAAGATCACCTGTCGCAGTCTGAAAGAGTCACCAACGAGTGAGTCTGGAAATGAGTTATCCACTTGGTATATCAACTCCAACGGTCTCTCGATGGATTTAACTGCAAGGGTCTTCAGTGCTCCAAACACGGTGCCTCTCAACGAGAAATCTGCTTCTTCGATGGTCATTCTATTTGCTTCAATCTTGGAGATATCCAAGATATCATCGATGATAGTCAACAACGAGTTGGCCAAGCTATGCACGGTGCTCAACATTTCACGCTGGTACTGGGTCAGCTCTGTGTCCAAGGTGAGCTGTGTATAGTTCAAGATACCATTGAAAGGTGTTCTCAACTCGTGCGAAAAGATACCCAAGAATTCAGATTTGGCGCTGTTTGCCAACTCGGCAGCTTCTCTTGCATCGGTGTTTCTCTTGATCGAGTCTCTCAAGTTGAAAACCATTTGGTTAATCTTGGTCTTCAAGGTATCCATTTCACCCGATGCCTCCACGGTAATAAGCTTTGTGAAATCACCATCCGTTGCAGACGCTGTGATTTGGGCAAATGCACGCACCTGTGACGTCAAATTAGCAGCCATAACGTTCACGTTTGTGATAATCTCCTTCCACAATCCATCAACATCCGATACTTGGGCCTGAACACCCAATTTACCCTCAACACCCACGTCTTTGGCAACTCTGGTGACTTCAGACACAAATACCTGTAGAGAATCAACCATCTTGTTGATCGTCTCTTTCAACTCCAAAATTTCACCTTGGGCACCGACATAGATCTTTTGTGAAAGGTCACCATGCGCCACCGCAGTTGTGACTGTTGCTATCGAACGCACTTGGTTTGTCAGATTAGTAGCCATGGCGTTGACGTTATCGGTCAAGTCCTTCCATGCACCTTCAACACCATTGACAACGGCCTGGCCTCCCAAGATACCCTTTATACCGACATCTGTCGCCAAAGAGGTAACCTCCATGGCAAAAGTTTGCAAAGAATCCACCATTTGGTTGATTGTAATCTTCAACTCCAAGATTTCACCTTTACAATCCGCGGTAACCTTTTTGGACAAATCACCCTTTGCCACTGCAGTGGTGACATTTGCAATATTTCTCACCTGATTTGTCAAATTCGTAGCCATGGCATTGACGTTATCCGTAAGTTCTTTCCAAATACCCTCGGCGCCAACAACCGTTGCCTGTCCGCCAAGACGACCTTCAACGCCTGTTTCTCTAGAAACCCTTGTCACTTCAAAGGCAAAAGTTTTCAACTGTTCAACCATTGTGTTGATAATGGTTTGCAATTCCAAAATCTCACCTTGTGCATGAACGTTGATAGTCTGGCTCAAATCACCATTGGCAACTCCTCTCACAACTTCGACAATTTCCCTAACTTGATTCGTCAAGTTTGAAGCCATTGTGTTCAAGGTATCACTGAGAACCTTCCATTCACCCTTTGTCCCCGTGGACTCAGCTTGTCCACCTAATTCACCATGTGCAACTTCTGTGGCAATTTTGGTCACTTGACTCGTATAACTTCCGATTTCACACATCATCAGGTTGAACGCCTGTTGTAGTTTGATAATCATCGGGTCAACCTCCAAACTCGTTTCAACTCGGAGCTGTTCTGGGAAGTCACCATCGGCAACACGGCTCAAATTCTCCGCAAGAACACACAGAGACGCCCTGTTACGAGCCACTGTGGTTTCCATAGTGGTAATGCTATCCTGCTGTGAGAATATAGTCTGCAGCGCCTTCAAACGGAAGGCCTCAAGCATCGCGGGGTCCTGTGCGGTCTTTGCAAAGAGTTCTGGTGACTGAAGCACCTCAAGAACGGTAACACTCACCGTCATGATTTATAAAAAGCTTAGATCTGGAATAGGGGTTATGTGCTTATAGTTATTTGGAGTGCTATATCTCGAGTTATCAAAACCACAAGATTAACAGTAACCCAACCGCTGAAGATATGGCTGATATCACACACACCCCCGCACGACCGACTTGCAGGACTTCAAATATATTGCTGATGATGCTGATGCTGAATAAGCGATTCAGATAGACAAACAGATAAACAGATAGATGGATATCCAAAGAGTGTGTGTGTTTGTTTGTGTGTTTTGTATAAGAGGCACAGAAATAGAGTTGACCAAAGATTCAAAAAAACCTTTCGCCCTTTTTCCCGCGCCTCTCCGTATGTGCGTGTGTTCGTTCGTTTGTCTCTGTGTTTTTTTCGGCACAGAATCAGAATTGTTTTTTTTTTGATTTATTTGATTTATTTTTATTTTTAGTGCTGGTGGGTTTGGTTGTGGGTTTGGTTGTGGGTTTGGTTGTGGGTCCCGCTTTTTTTTTTTTTTTTTTTTTTTTTTTTTTTTTTTTTTTTTTTTTTTTTTTTTTTTTTTTTTTTGTTATTCTAGTTCTTTTGGCATATTAAAAGTGGATAAATGTGTAGTGATAGAGAAAGACAACAGTATTGACTAATGAGCTGAAACAGATCTTTGTTCTTTTATAGAAATATGTCTACAAGTTTCTCAAAACACAAAGAGACCCCCCCACCCCCCATTAACAAAAAAAAAAAAAAAAAAAAAAAAAAACCAGCATTTGACCTACATCTATGGACGTAACCATTTTACAACGCATGATTAAACGCTTCACCACACACACCATATACACCACACACCACGCACATGTGCTTTTGCCTGCATTATTTCCTTTTGAGAAGAGTACGTAAAATATAGGAAGAAAGCAAGAAGAGGAAGAAGAAGAAGAAGACGAAGTTGAAAATAGAAACCTCTGACGTCATCATTATCACAATGTGCCTGTTTTTTTTTTTTTTGGGGGGGGGGTATTTTGGGAGTATTTGGATTTGAAATGAAGGAGTAAGTGAGTAAGTAAGTGAGTGAGTAAGTAAGTGAGTGAGTAAATAAGTAAGTAAGTAAGTAAGTAAGTAAGTAAGTAAGTAAGTGAGTGAGGTGCACCATCTACAGAAACCAAAAACACAAAACGAGTTCGCGTAAATGTTTTTTGTCTTTAGGTCCGAAGATCGGAGAGCGGTTTATAAGAGGAGGTGTCTGGGTGTTGATTTAAGGTGGGAGGGGCTTTTGTTGTTACACAATGGTGATGAAGAGAAAGAGACAGAGAGAGTGGAGACAGGTGGTTATTTATAGAGAAGTGGCTATGAAATTTTGAGATGAGTGCCCAACCTGTTATTACGCAAAAACTCAAACTGGTCCTAGTGCCAGTGGCCACCATTGGGTGTGGTAAGAGCACCACGGCTTTGATATTGCAACACCTCTTCAAGGATCATGTTGGCGTTGTTAGCAACGACGATGTTCCCAACGGTAAGAATGGACCTAAAGTCTTTGTGAAGATGTGCTTTGACAAGTTGAAGGAGAAGTCAATTGTCGTTGTGGATCGTAACAACCACATGTTTAGAGAGAGGGAACAGATCTTCAACGGCTTTAAAGAGTTGGTTGGTTTTCAAAAGGACAATAACAACAATGATTTGGATATTAAATTCATCTGTTTAAACTTTCTATCCGAAATGGATTCAAAATCACGAGAACTTTGGGATATCACCATGAATAGGGTCATTGCAAGAGGTGACAACCATCAATCCATAAAAGTTGTGTCTGACGGTGAAGCCCACGTGAAGAAGATAATGGATGGATTTGTATCACGGTTTCAAAGGGTTAACGTCAATAGAGAACCTGATTCATACTTTGACACGTGCATCCAACTAAAAGTCACTCGACAGAGGGATTCATCTTTGGAGAATGCCAAACTGATTTATACCACGTTGTCAGAGCGGTATCCAAATTTGCAACTACCAATACCAAACGAATTACAATGTGAAGAGGCTTTTAAAATGGCATTGGGATACATACCAACCTACCATAAGGAGTTTCACTAGTCAAGCAAGGAGGAGAAAAAAAAAAAGGAGCCCCATATAAGGGAGAAGTTGCCTCGAAGATAACTTAAACCAAAACCAAAATGAACAATCGGAAAACTAACCCACTAAAAGACGAGTTATCATAATAATCGTCATAAGCTCTGAAAACTCAAATAAAGATACGTTGAAGCGCACATTTTTTCTTTTTTTTTTTCGTGAGAAGATTTCTACGTCTCTTCCTATTGTTCCTTCCGAATCAGGAATAAATGACTTGCATAAACTTCAAACAAACAAAACAGAACACAAGAAGAATATGATGCCCACTTTAACGAAATGGAATCCCTCACACCAAGAATTACCGAATAAGGGTGCATCAATGGAACTGGGGATTGTTTCACAAACACCTTGCCTCAAATGAACAGACAAGTATAAAACATAACCAAACTCTCATCAGAGAAATAGATGCTTGACTTGGTGTTCTACATCAAGAACAACAACAACAACAACAACAACAACAACAACAACAACAACAACAACAACAACAACAACATATATCAACATGCAGCCAACTACCGCCACCTCTTCTGCCGCTCCAAAGGACAACACCGAGAACTCTGACAACATGATTGTCTGGGGTGGTTGGATCACCTGTACCATTGTCTAAATCGATTGGACCTGGGTCTCTAATCTTTTTTTTTTAACTCTTCTTCTCAATTATCGATCGATCAGCGATTGTTGGTGCCTTTTTTTTATGCTCTTCTGACCAGCAATTTGGAACTATTTTGGTGTTGTCTATATCCTAAACGATGCTAGTTTTGTTTTTATATCTCTATCTATATGTAGCTGCAATTTGTTAAACCCATTTACAATGGATATGGTTTGTGGTTCGCCATGTCTTGGAGGTAATACTTTTGCCCTTGTATTAGCCTCAAGTCATTGATCTTCAAGTTTGATGGTATTTGCTCACCTCTGGTTTTGTATTTTTGAGATTCGTAGCTATACGTCAGTTGAAGTACACCTTCCACTATTGACAAAACCTCGTTCAAGGCGTGTGCCAACGGGAGGCTTGAAACATCTTCTTGCAAGGTGTCAAAGTGTTGGGGTTCGGTATATTTTGAAGTTGTGCATGCCAGTAGAGCACTGAACAAATCACCGGATCCGGAAAATGAGGCCGGTATGGATGGGACTTTGAAGTAGAAGGATTTGAAGTTTGAATCTGCGATGCGGGTAGATCCGGCACTAAACAAGTGGTGTGAATCAGCTTGTAGTTGCACACTAGTGACAATCAAGTTTTCAATGTTGTACAAGGTGTTAAAAGCGTCAATAGCATGTTTGAGCGTGGCCAAATCCCGCACTTTAATACCGCTCAACACTTCCAACTCAAGTTGATTTGGCGTGACAACGCTTACCAACCCAGATCTCAAAATCTTCTTATATAGCTCCACGTTACCCTCACTTACGTAGATCTTCCCATTGTCCCCCAACACCGGGTCCAAAACCCATTTGATTCCATGGGATACAACAAGGTCTTTACAAATCTCAAAAACGGCCTCCAATGCCTCATCGCTTGGAACGTACCCAGTTAGGACAACATCGTAGTCAACACCAATTTCCGTAAGACCTCTGTAAATGTCTCGCAATGTTTCCGGACCGAGCCTCTGTCCCTTGAACTGACCGTATGCTGGATGGTTGGAGAACTGCACGGTGTTGAGACAGTCAACGTCCCAACCACGCACTTGTAGTGGGAAGGTGGCAGCTCTGTTGCCAACATAACCGTGGACAACGTGCGATTGGATCGACAGCAACTTCTTGATACTGCTAGGCTCCTTGGTCATGGTACGAATAATGCTCTTCTGATAGGGTGTGTGTGTGTGTGTTTGTGTCTTATCTCTGTCATCGCAGGCCCCCCCAACATCAACAAACGAATCGGAGTTTTTTCACTACGAGAAGGTGGGGGGGGGGGGGAGTGCGCGTATCGGTGGTTTTTTAAAGTCATTTCAAGAAGGGAGAGTGCAATTGGAGAGCCAGCGATGTACAGTGGTAGTGGTAGTGGTAGTAGTAGTAGTAGTAGTAGTAGTAGTAGTAGTAGTAGTAGTAGTAGTAGTAGTAGTAGTAGTAGTAGTAGTAGTAGTAGTAGTAGTAGCAGTAGTAGTAGCAGTAAATATGGTTCAATCCAGTGACCGGAAGAACGCTTCGAGGTCAGGTAACGCAGAGAACTCTTCTGGAACGTTGAACTCCTTCTCAAAGAACTCTCGCTTGACATCCATTTTGGAGGAGAAATGGTGCACGATCGACTCAACGTTATCTGCATATATTTCACAGTTGTTGAAACGCAGTTGTAGATCCTCCTTAATAGACTGCACTCTTTCGGTGTCAAAGACAGAGCCATCCAACTTGTTGGATAACTCCAGCTTCTTTTCCTCAAGGGAATCCAACAGCAGTGAACGCTCCGCACTGTCTCCACGAGTTCTGAATGACTGTTCATTCTGGAGCTCTCTTGACAATTCGTGTATCTTTTTATCGCACTCCACCACCTTTGCCATCTTCTTCGCCAGCATTTCCTTCTCCGCCTTGACCTTGTCGTACTCAAAACACCAATAGACAACGGTCGCTCCACATTTTTCAGCGTTCACCAAACCATCGTCAACCAGGCCTTGTAGAAGTTCCTTGATCTGCATCGCATGGACACCGGTGAACTTTGCACCGGTAGATTCAACCTCTTTGATGTTGTAGAACGCGTGCTCCTTTGTGAAGAACTGCAAAAGACGCGAACGCTTCTCTTCTAAAGAGACCCCTCTCTTTGGCGGCTGTTGATATATATATATATATATATTAGAACGTGAACAATTATTACATGACAGTTGTAGTATCTTCAACCATTTCTTTATATTGTATTCTTCCAGTTCTACAATATATCCTTGTATGAGAAACCAAATCCGCTGTAGATGATGATTTTTGTTCTTTCCTCCCCCTCCCCCGGGTTTCCTCCGCCGCCGCCCCACTTCCTTTCTTCTGCCTCCGTGAAAAGGCCACTTTGCCTATGTGAACAACAACGGTACTATACAACAATAACGGTACTACTACTACAACAACAACAACAACAACAACATATATAAGGTGAAGCCAATGAGCAAACATAACCAGAAACGTATCGAGCACGAGCTCAAGGATCTCATCAACGACAAGGGGAACAGGAACAGGTGTGCGGAATGCGACGCTTCGTACCCAACCTGGGCCTCGGTCAACTTGGGTGTCTTTTTATGTGGCCGATGTGCCTCAGTGCACAGAAAGCTCGGTGAAGACATTAGTGTGGTAAAGAGCTTGACGTTGGATAAGTGGAATGAAAGAGATTTGGACAGTATTTCCTCAATGGGTAACAAGAGAGCAAATCAGGTTTGGAACCCGAAGAGGGTGCCCTTCCCCTACGACGATGACGATAAGGATGAAATCTTTATGTACTTGAGAAACAAGTACGTCAACGGAAAGTTCAGATACAGCCCACCAGATGAGGGTGACTACAACCTCAATGGTCGTTCTAGAGTATCGTCGTCTCGTACTGGTACATCTCGTGATAGCTTATCGAGATCAGGGGCTGTGCCAACGTTGACCCATAGGGACATTCCAGAAATGAAGCGTTTCAAGTACCACAAGTTGGAGCCGAAGTTGAAAGAACTGGGCCATAGCAACACGGATGATAACTACGAGGCATTGGTACTGGCCAAAGGTGATATTCAACTCGCCAGTGAGATTCTTTCAAAATCAGATGATTCCAATGAGGTGAAGCCACCGTTGCCAACAAGACCAGGTACTTCTGCGTCATCCATTGCAGCTCAGCCACAGCAGCCACAACAGCCACAACAGCCTCAATCCAGTGCAAGTTGGTGGAGTAGTAATGCTGCTGGTGCAGGTTCTGGAATGAGTGCCAGTTCTGCTACAGCTAGCACTTCTTCTTGGATGACTGAGCCTCCACAGCAGTACCTGGATCCTGCTACCGGCATTATCTATGTTGATCCTGCTCAGCAACAGCTGTGGGAACTTCAGCAGCAACAATTGCAACAACAACAACAATTTCAACAACAACAACAACAACAACAACAACAAACTGGTGTCAATAAGTCCCAATTGATGAGCTTGTACAATCAACCAACCAGTGTCCAACAGTCACAACCGAACGGCGTCGCTCAACAAGCTTTCCAACAGACCAGTTTCCAGCAACAGCAAACACAACCACAGCAGCAGTTCCAACAAACAGGGTACCAACAGCAAGGGTTCCCACAACAGCAGTTCCAACAGACTGGATTCCAGCAACCACAACAACAGTTCTACAACCAACAAGGGTACCCACAACAGGGATTCCAAGGGTTTGGATACCAATGAACACTACAACTTACAGAGAATGCCTCAAATATATACATCTCGCTTTTTTTCTTGGTATAATATCATAACGTCGTCGAAAAAAAACCCTCCAATCCTACTTCTTTAGTACTTTTCTTACTCTGTCCAAAAAGTCAACCTCGTCACCAATATCCAGATACCTCATCCAATGGGACCCAGTACTTTCCCTCTTGTTCAAACTCGACAGAGCATCGTATCCAATCACGCTCATCACCTCTTCACAATTTCCATACAGCTTGTATCCATATTTCTGGAGAACAGTCAAGGCACAACGCCATAGGAACGCATCGCCTTCAAAGATGTACACGTCCAAAATGACACTGCAAATTGACATGTGGAACATGTTGCCAAACATGGACTCGAGCATTGGTGATAGGTATTCTCGTGGTGTTAAACCTTCTGTGTTTTTCAAATGGTTGTACAATTCAGGATCCATCTTTTGGAACGTTCTCAAGAATGAATCCGATTCTTCCTCAAATGGTAGCTCATTGGTATACATTGACTTCATCAGATGACGTTGAAGTAGTCCGCACAGTGCAGCGTATGTCTCATCAATAGAGCCAATGCTATACAGCAAAACGGCAACCAGTGGACAGAGGCCGTTGTTCCAAGAGCCGCCTGTTGATTCGTAATACATAACGATGAGACATAGTAAAGGATCATGCAAGTCTGTCTGGAATGTTCCCAGATCAGGGAACGTTTTTGATATCTGCTCTTCAATCTTTGTAACTAAGGCTGATCCTTTCTTTATGGTTTCCGAGGCCTTTTTTTTTAATGGCGTCAAATCCTGCTCCGCATGTGATAACGATCTCATCCAAATTGTCTTTCTCAACTTCTGTGGTATACCAGATCTCCACCAGAGTTCTCTCGTTGATGATAACTTGATCATCTCTGAAAACTTTGGCATTATTTGCGTTTCCCAAGTCGTTAAATCCTTGTTTCTCATTGAAGCTTTTGATTTGATCTCTTTCAGCTTCTTTTGTTCGTTTTGTAATTCAATCTTTATGGCATTCGCTTTCAGCTTTTCAACTTCTCTTGAATGTCTGAGAGCCTCATTCTTAGATTTTGGTGGGAGATGTATAGGCCTCGTTCCCGACAAATATTTCAACTTTTCTGCACTCGTTGGCACAGAATCATCAATACCATTGATAAACTGATCCATCTGTTGGAGAGCATGTCTTCTGGCTTCAAACTCTTGAGACGCCAAAACAGCTTCACTTTGTGAGAACTCAAATGCCAACCTCTTTGCGTCGTCATTCATCACATCCAAATCATAATCCGATTCGTTGTCACCTTGAAGCCCGTCGCTCATTATACTCGAAGTTCTTGTCGTGTCAGAGTTGAGACTCATCAAGTTTTTCCCGATCATTCTCTGATGCGTGGTCAACTGCATAAGCGACTGCGAAAGTGGAACATCGTATATGATCACTGAATCATCCAATTCGTCATCATCATCCTCGTTGTCACCAGCGTCGTTGTCAACATTCCCCAAGGTGTCAAGATCGGCCTTCATCTCTCGATTCCGTCTCAACTTTTTAGAAGGCGAGTACTGCGGTTTTGTAGCAGTAGACTTAGAAGGGATCGATTTCAAAGGCGTAAACTTTAAAGGCGTCTTCTTTGTAGGAGAGTTCTGTGGTGGTACTAGGGTTTCATATGAGTTATTTGCCATCAACAAAGCCGATGATCTTGTAGCGCTATTTCTGGACTTGTTTCTGTACATGTACCCTAGTGACGGATGCCCCGGTGAGCTCAGTTGGAGTGGCCTAACGCTATCAATTTCCACCTCGTCAAATCCGTCGTTATTCATGATGTCTATACCCTAATGGTCTTTTCAACCCCAACTTTCTTCTTCTAGTTTTTAACTATGTGTTTCAAAGAGGCCCCGAGCACTCCAGTTTTATATATAGATCTTCGCGACGATGCTCAAAAGGGGAATAACACAACACAGGCGGAATTGTTTCTCTTGGTACCTATCCGGGATGTGTGTATGTACCTTTGCTCTGGTTTTTATTAGATTGGGTAGCAGAAATTTCTGTTGTAATAGCTTGAACAGAAGGATGCTGCTGAAAAAGCATACCATCATGGTTCAAGAAATACATACACAAAGCACTCACTATATATCTATCTATATAAATAGGAATGCGCCTGTCAGTCATCCTCAAAAGCGTACGGTTGGGGGCACACATGTCGTCTCCATTCCCAAGCGACGCGTCTTCGAAAGCAAAAAACTACGGGGAGACAAAAAAAAAAAAGGAAACGACAAGTGACGCGTTTCGATTGTCAATATTCCGTAGACTTCACTACTCTGGTTGTGTGTGTTTTTAGCAACGTCAAAAGATATGCGCAACAATGCCATTTAAATGCTGCAACTTACCCTAAACCACGGGTGTAATTAGTGATCAACCTGCATTAGGTGGTTACGGAGCTCCTGTAAATGTGTCCCGAACCATGAATATTAGTGATTGTGCCTTGTTCGAGGCCTCTTTGAGCGGTGTCATATATAAAAGGCCCTTGAAAGATCTCCAACTTAACCACAGGAACCCATAGAGGAGAATAGCAACATCAATCATTACAGGAAAATGGCATCAATACAATCAAGAAACATTGGCACAATCACATACCTCCCATTGGATCAGATCAAGAGACCAATCGCCCCTGTGTTGGACTACTCAAAGATCGATGCCATGGTATCCACGTTAAGCGGTGAACCTATGGCATCAGGTACATGTTCACTCGAACAAGCCAGGGACTTAAATGGAGAACTGCCTCCGATTGATGTTTTAGCGATTAGAGAACAAGGCCAGACGTACTATTTCGCATTTGGTGGATGTCACAGATTTCAAGCATACGAACGCACAGGTGGAAAGGTCAAGTGTAAGGTATTACCAGCAACAAAGAACCAGTTGAAATTATACCTCGGAGCTTCGTTAGATGCCTTTTTCCCTGAATCAGCGAATGCTAATGCTAATGAGTAGACTTACACACACATATATAGCATGATAGATCTAATAGACGATGAATGACCAAAACATTTCTAGTCGTAGAGCAACAATCAATCACACGACGACTGCCGCTTGGTACCTTTGTCGAGTGACAAACTAATCTATTGTGCTACAAGACCGATCGCATGGGATAATAGAGATGCTCTAATCATGACATATAGCTAAACGTTGCACGTTTTATTTTGACCACACAATGTCCTTGGCGAATTTGGCTGTCATTTCGGGTTTTGTGTATTTCTTCTGTCTACTTTCACATTTAACAAAGCCGAGTTTGTGGCACATGCGAACGAAGGAACAACAAAAAGGGTGGTGGACTAAGCACGTGGGCGGAAGGGACAAACGAAAGTATCCTGATCTGTTAGAGTTTTCGTGGAGTGTGAGGCAAAAATGGGGTCTTAAGGATAGGTTAGGTATATGGTCTTGTGCACGGATTCGTGATCTAGGAGAGGTTGTGGTGGTTGACACATCTCAGATTCCCACTGTGGTGTGAGAGATGGAGGAATGTTGGTGAGTGTGTAAAGAGTACAAACGTCTCTCTCTCTCTCTCTCTCTCTCTCTCTCTCTCTTTATCCCATGGATACTACAACTACTACTATATGTTGACAAGTCTAAAGGGATGTAACCAGGACGCCTTAATGGGATAGATATACCCCACGTGTACCTCCCCCCCCTCCTCCTCCACGTTGCTGGGTGCTGTCGGTTTGTGCACCCCGCTCAATTTTCTTTTTTTTTTTTTTTTTCTCTGGCAGTTAGCCCCTGGACTTGTTTAAAACGGACATTTCGGGATGCAGGACCCTTGCGCCTTTAAGCGTTGATAAAGGCATCCATGTGATGGTAGCGAGATGGTGTACCACGTCACAGATATTTTACTAACGATACCCCTTTCCTTGAAATCAACAAAAAAAGAACATCTCCATAACATCTAAATAAATCCTTTGCACATTCAAAGGGGAAAGCAAGAAATTTTCCATATGTGGACAAGCAATTTGGACCCCATGTGTTATGGTTTGCCAAGCAAGCCAAGCAAGCAAAATTATAATCACACAGCACACACACAGAAAAAACCCAAGAGGACAACACAAGTACAGAACAGAACACCGGCCACCAAAAGTTCCTGTCTCTTTATCCCTCTCTCTCTCTCTCTCTCTCTCTCTCTCTCTCTCTCTCTCTCTCTCTCTCTCTCGACCTGTTAGAGAGTTGCAAAATGCCAAGTAAAAAAGTGGTCCCTTTTGGCTTCCTCTACTAACTCTATGAGACCTACCCACATGGGCTACTATCTGTGCTTGTGGTGGTGCTTTTGTTTGTTTTGTATATTTAATATTCAGCCCCAGTTACCCCATTGTGCTCGTGCTATATAAATGAATCCATTCTTACCCTTCTGTATTCTCTATTTACCTTGTACTTTGAGCATAAGCAAGGAAAAGAAAACAACAAGCATCTAATGGCTTTACACCAGTTTGATTACATACTCGCCATTGCGGTGATCTTTGCCTTCTTGGACGCCTGGAACATTGGTGCTAACGATGTTGCCAACTCTTTTGCATCTTCTGTTTCTTCCCGTTCGTTGAAATACTGGCAAGCGATGATCTTGGCTGCCATCATGGAGTTTTTGGGCGCTACTTTAGCAGGTTCCCGTGTTTCTGACACGATTAGAAACAAAATTGTTGACGTTTCTGTGTTTGCAGACGAACCAGCCACTTTGATGTTGGCCATGGCTTGTGCCCTTGTGGGTTCATCTCTGTGGTTGACCCTCGCTACCAAGATTGGTATGCCTGTTTCCACGACACACTCCATTGTTGGTGCCGTGATCGGTTCAGGTATTGCTGCTGCAGGCGCTGATAAGATCCACTGGGGTTGGTCAGGATTCTCCCAAATTGTTGCGTCTTGGTTTATCGCACCTGCTGTTGCCGGTGGTTTTGCTAGTATCATCTTTCTGATCTCCAAATATGGTGTTTTGGAGAGAAAACATCGCTTGAGAAATGGTTTCATCCTCCTGCCAGTGTTGATCTACATAACCTTTGCTATCTTGACAATGCTGATCGTTTGGAAAGGTGCTCCAAATTTGAAGTTGAATAATCTTTCGACAGGTGCAATCCTTGGTTCTATCTTTGGTGTCGGTGCCGTTGCAGCTATCTTGTACATGCTCTTTATGTTCCCATACTTCAGAAGAAAACTTGTCCATGAGGACTGGAGATTGAAGTGGTACCACATCTTCCTCGGTCCAACCTACTTTTTCAAATCTACAGATGACATCCCACCAATTCCCGAAGGTGTTGAGCTCGTTCCAGACTACTACAAGGGTAAGCGTTTTGAAGAATATAACACCGATGGTGCCTCTGTGAATGACGAGGAGTCAAACAAGACGGATGAGAACAAGCAGGTGAACTTTGAGCAGGGTGTTTCCGATTTGCAGAGCAAGTACGAGCCTGCCACAGAAGTTGAACAGGTCAGTGCTAGCGAAGCTCGTGATGTTCCACTAGAGCCAAAACAATCAACCAAGGACCTGTGGCTTTCCATGCTCATGAAGCCTTCTCAATGGGGTCGTTTGGTTTGGCTAGTTCTCATCCATGGCTGGACCCAAGATGTCATCGAAAACCAAGTCACCGCAAAGGGAGGCCTGCTGTCAAACAACATCAAGGATATGCATGGACGTTCCAAGTACTACGATAACAAGATTGAGTACTTGTTTTCCTTGTTACAAGCAATCACCGCATGTACAATGTCCTTTGCCCACGGTTCCAACGATATTTCCAACGCTGCAGGTCCACTTTCTACAGTTTACACGATCTGGAAAACAAATGAGGTCAACTCAAAGTCTGATGTGCCAATCTGGGTTCTGTGTTTTACCGCTGGTGCTCTTGTCATTGGTATTTGGACCTATGGTTACAACATCATGAGAAACTTGGGAAACAGATTGACTTTGCAATCACCAGCGCGTGGTTTCTCCATCGAGTTGGGTACTGCTGTCACCGTTGTTATGGCTACACAGTTGGCAATTCCAATTTCTACAACCCAGTGTGCCGTTGGTGCCACTGTCTTTGTTGGTTTGTGTAACAAGGACTTGAAGTCTGTCAACTGGAAAATTGTCGGCTTCTGCTACCTCGGTTGGTTGGTTACTTTGCCATGTGCAGGACTTGTTTCTGGCCTCCTGATGGGTATCATTTTGAATGCTCCAAGAAAAGATGTTCAGTATGTTATGAGTTGAACTTGGCCCTTCTGATTTCCTGAAAATGTTGTGTTTCTAGACCCTAGCAATGTATAGCTATAATCATGGTTTATTGAGATATCTGTAGCATATGACGGGGATCAATTGAGTCACTACTATTCTTCGAGAAAGCTTGTTCTCCCTTCAGTGAAGCATTTGAAGATAAGTCCTTCCTTACGCTGAAGATCGATCTACCATCAATACGCTCAATACTCTTATGAGTCCGCACCTAGCTGTATTGATAATATTAAATTTGAAAATCAATTGTGATTTTTATTTTCTTAGAAGTGTTGGTTTCTGTGTCTTGTACTATGATTTGTGACATAAAGAGGTCTTTCAGTTGCAGCTGTACATAAAATCTAAATGATCATAGAAGGACTTTAGAGTCACACAGATATGCTTCGAATTGTTTGAATATCAGCAAACAATTAGTTCATACGGGGTATTTAGCGTCATCCATGTATAGCACGGGATTCAAACCCAAATTTCTCTGTGATGCTTGGTACGATTGATAGTAATACATAATCCTAAAACAAAGGCCTCTGATGTCTTGAAGCCAATTTGCTGCAACAATAATGGATATTCATAGAAAACCTTCATCATTGAAACAACCCCGCCAATCACTCCATCAGGCACAATGTGGGGGTTGTGTTAAATTTGATGCGGATAACGTCAGACAATATTACATTTTGTGATATCTTAGCATAAACTTTCCAAAAAAAAACGAGCTACATAGCCATTTAGAAATGCGAATTGATTAAACATGATTAAAGTAAGTTAATGCCAAATGCAGAGGAAGACAAAAAAAAAGAATGCTAATGATGAGATTTCAGAACTTGGCCAAGAGTTTTGGACCAACTCTAACTGTCTTTGCCGCAGCGTAGAAAACAGCAGAGGCGAAAATGGTGACTGCAGAATGGATAACCATATTTCTGTAACCAGATAAAGAACCATTGCCAATGATTGCACCAGCGATTGGCACAGCCAGCAACGTACCAAATGCTGCGATGAAGTACATCGTTCCATAACGTCTTCCAAAGTCTTCAGTCTTGGAGATCTGTGCACAACAAACCGGTAACAACGGAAACACTGATCCAGTCATGAAACCCCAAAGTACTGAAAAGACGTACAATGCTGGAAGTTTAGAGCCGAATCCAATTAGCGTGGCCAAAGCGACAACTCCGGCTCCAGTGGTTGTAACGATGATAATATTAAAACGGCCAATAGAGTCACTCAAGTAACCACTAAGCCAACGACCCGGAATACCACCGATGTGTGTAACAGAGATGAGAAGGTATGATGTTGATAGTGAGAATCCATGGACACGGGCAAAGGAAGCTTGATAAGTGGCCATGATGAGCACACCGCATTCTGCAAAAGCACAAGCAAGACACACAAAGAGAAAGTCTTTCTGCGCAAGACCTTTTAGATCGAAAGCTGTGAAATATGAACACATCTTCATCCATCTGCTACCCTCAGAAGTTTTTCTTGGTAACCTCTCCTTCATCAGGGCAATTGCAACGATGTAGCATGCACCAAGAACAAATGCAAAGATTCTGACCGCCCACTTATAACCAACTTCCGTGAATAACTTACGCATCATCATTGGAAACACAATACCACCGATACTTCCACCTCCACTGGCAAACGAACTCATCAAACCACGACGTCTGTTGAAGTAGTGTGCGACAACACCAATAGAAGGAGGAGACGTAAATCCAATACCGATACCCGTAAGGATCGAAAAGGAGAGGACAAAGTGCCATATTTCAGAACAACTACCCATTGCAAACATTCCGGAAAAGGTACAAAGACCACCAAAGATCACTGGTTTTCTAACGCCGTTTCTGTCAAAGTATGTACCCGAGATAATGGACGTTAGGAATGACATGAAGAGGAAGATTGAGAAGACCCACGCAACTGTTGATTCTGGAACGTCTTTCAGCTGATTTTCACTGACATAAGTCTGAATAACACCATATGTGTTCAACAAGCCAAATCCCGATGTGAGTGCCATGAACGAACCAAACACAACGAGATATGCCTCCAAACCACCTTCTGGGAACTCCAAGTCGCCATCCAAACCAAGAATCGCCTTTCTTGAGTCATCTACATTATTACCAATGGTAGATGCTGATGATACTGAGTGTAGTTCCTCCTCCCGCTCACCGCTTTCCTCCTTCTTCACAAACACTGACTCAGAAGTTGGTCGAGTTGTGGTTCTCTGGATGACATCCTCGAGGTAGGAATCTTTCTCAGGGTCAAACACTGTGCGTGATGTGTCAAGTGGTGTTTCCATAGGTTCTCAGTACTTGCTTTGCTTTTTCTTAGACTTAGTTACAGAGAGGTAAGAGTACAAAAAAAAAGGTGAAAACTTTTTTATTTTTACAGATGAGGTTATATGCACCGGAGAGGACCCCAATACGGGACATAACCAGTTATAGAAACTTTAATTATTTTTTTTGATTGACCCAACGGCGCGGGGCTCGCTTTCCGCCTCTCTGCGTGTGACACATCCGCGGCTAAACGCCAGAGGCAGGTGTGTGTGGGCTGCTAATTGAACCACCAGGTTTAGGGGTGAGGTGTCGTGATTGATGGCTACAAAATATATGGTAGTATATATGGGTTTATGAGGTTGCGCTGGGTGATGTCGGTATTCATATAGCTATGCACAGAGGTGTTATAGTTCATTAGGAGTCAACCCCAAACCGCCGTTGTGTGATATTCACACGTTGCAAAGTTGCCCAGGCAACGCTCGGCTAAATGCGCTTCTTTGGGTTCCACGCGAGAGAGAGAGAGAGAGAGAGAGAGAGAGAGAGAGAGAGAGAGAGAGAGGCGGGCTATGTGCAATTTATTTTGCGAGAGAAAAGCCATGTGTAGGTATTAGGTACAAAAATTTCCAAGTTCACCACCCCTCCCCCTTGCCCCAGATCTTATCATATTCCATATTCTTTTGGATGAAAGGGGTGTCTAATTAGTAATGTTCTTTGGTGAAAGCAGGAGAGGCACGCTAAAGAATACTATGCATTTTGTTTTTTTTTTTTTTGGTCTTTTTTTTTTTTTTGGTCTTTTCGACTAGTTAATTTCTATGTGAGTCGTCGTTGCGATCCGGATCATCTATTTGCAGATGCATTTCTTTTTTTTTTTTTTGTCTTTTTTTGGTTTGTTTTTCCTTTGTTTCTGTGGCTCCAACGCCGAGTCAACAAGACACACAAAGCAGGAATCATCAAATAACCAACCACCATAATGCTTCTCATTAGTTCTTTCACTACAAGGATAGGTTTTTTCCGTAATTTTAATTTCATCAATCAAATAAACTTAAATTAACACAACTTCTTTTTCTATGATGCAAAAGACAAAACCAAAAGTAAATGCAAGTAATAAATCATAAGGTGGCCTTCATAATACCGTAACCAACAGTGATGATCACAACGTATGCGAGGAAGGAAGCTGGAACACCTCTGGTGATGAAATTCGTCACAGTCAAGTATCTTTGACCAACTTCGTCTGTCATACTAATAGCGGTGACATTCGGGAAACCACTTGATGCCAAACCCATACCACAAGACGACATCAGTGCAGCGCCAAAGATGAGCATTGGAGCGGCAGACTTGGCATCTGGTAAGGAATCACCAATTTGTTGCACCAATGGGATGATAATGATGGCGGAAACTGTGTGGGAGACAAAGGTACCAATGACAAGGATCAAAATACCAAAGATGATGAGGATGACCCAAATGTCAAAGTTCATAATCTTCTTTTGCAAAGCTGTGGCGATTGTGGCAAGCAAACCTGATGATGAAACAGCTTTACCTAATGCAAGAGAGCCCATGGCAAGGATGACAATGGACCATGGGAAGTTGTTAACATCAGAAGTTGTAAGCAAACCGGTTCCAAAGAACAAAACCATTGGGAAAACGGCAATCAAGCCGGCAGAGCCAAACTCGCTTTCAATCTGAGTTTCAACACACCAAAGAATAATGGTGGCAATAAATACAAAAATGATGTACCATTGCTTCATTGTGAGTGTCTCCCTGATTGGCTTGTACTTCATAACCTTTGCATCGCTCACATTAAATGTCAAGATCAACAACAGCCAAATCAAGACAAGACCAATGATACACACCGGCAGGGCAACAGCCAACCATGTACCCCAACCAACACCATATGGAGTCAAGTACTGCATGGCAACAATGTTCTGTGGAGATGCAATTGGAGAAGGCATACCACCCAAGTTGGAAGCCAAGGCGACACCGAGGATCAGAGCCTTTGCAAATTGGGATTCCGTATCCAGGGTACGCAACACACCTTGGATCAAAGAATAACACAAAACAGGAGTTGCAACGTTCGAAATCCACATGGACAAGAACAGAGCAACACCCATAACTGAAAGAAGAATGTTTCTAGGCTTTGTACCAGCGACGGATAGAATCCAAGAAGCTGCAATCTTTGCAATGTTGTACTTTGACAGAGCACCAGCCAATGTGAAACCACCGAGAAGAACCATAATTGTAGAAGACCACATTTGTGCCAAGATAAATGACGAGGCATCAGCAGCCTTGAGAACGTTACCTTCGCTATCCTTGGAAACCTTAAACATGATAATGAGGAGAGGACAGAGCAAAGAGGTGACAAACAATGGGATAGCCTCTGTGGCCCACAAAAGGGCAACACAGGCAAGTAGTGCCATACATCTATGTTCAGCAGGATCGTTGAAGGTTTTGACACCGAGTAAGATACCCGTGATGGCAATGATGATCGCCAACTTGTAAGCTCTTGCAGATCTGACAAACTTTGGAATTTTCAAGTACTCCAACTTGGTAATGTACAAGTTCACCGCGATTGGCAATGGCCATGAGTAGTATTCCAATTGGAACAACTCAGACGCATGTGTAGGATCCGTCGTGGTACCCTTGATACCATTAGCACGAGTTTCCATACCAATCATCTCCTTCCAAACTGTGGTACGTTCCCAAACGATGTGTTCACGCAAGAAGGATCTCAACTCCGTTTTGCAACCTTCCAAGTCGTCAAGCTGACCAGTCAAAGAGGCATAAGCCTCAACCAAGTTGTTCAACTTGGAATCCAAATGAGACAAGGTGCTAAAGTTAAAAGTGTAAGATTCCTTGAAGAACTCGTTCGACTCGAACAAACGTTGTCTGATGTCGTTGTTCAAGGACTTGTCAAATTTTTTGGAAATCTTGCCAAAGCCAATTCTGTTCAACTCGATAAAGGACTTCAGCTGTGAGAGATCGACAAACAGCTGAGTAGTTTTCTTCTTCAAGGTGATCTTCTTCTGTGATTTAACATTCAAGTCAGCATCACTCAACAATGCCGAGTTTTCAGAATGCGAACGGTCATCATCGTCATCATCGTCTAACTCGTTACCCACAGTACGTGAATCACCACCAACGTTCAAGTCCAAGTTAAAGGACTTTGCAGTGTGGATGATGTCAGCAGCCACCGATGACTTATGGCTAAGTATCGACTTGTTGTCCTTCAACAAATTATCACGGTCAACGAGGTGTATACTTGAATACTCCAATTCCTCAATGAGTTTCTCGTATTGGAAGTAAAGCTCCCTTTCTTTGAGTTTGTAAAAATCTTCAATCTTGACCAACTCATCGGAAAGCTTTTCCAAAAACTCGCTCTCTGCATCCAAGTTGATGTCTTCCAACTCATAAGTAGTGGTTGTTGTTGCTGAACCCTTTTTAAACCAACTCTTTGGGTGGTATTTGTTTGAAGCAGGCTTCTCCGTCAACGAACCACTCGAAGAGCTCTTGTTCAACTCGCCTGTGGAGCTAGAGTTCTTAGCCAACTGCTGTGCTTGTAGGGCATATATCAACTTCTTCAAGTTTGCATAGTTTAGGTACTTGTCTTGCCATTCTGGAACAGCGTTATACTTTAGCGAGAGCGAGAACTTCATTCTGTAATGTCTTTATGGCTTCTCTTTCTCTCTCTATGAATCTCTCTCTCTCTATATAGATCTCTTTCTCTCTCTCTCTTTCAATCTGTAGGCGAACAAGAGGAAGGAAAGAAGGAGCAGAAAGTTTTCACTCGAACCTTTGAGTTATATCAGTTGCGGCACCTCGGGGACAGTTTATATATTTGCCTTGAGGATATGTATATATATATATGTAAGGGAAAAAAGTTGTTCTGGGTTCTCACCACCACCCCCACGACGCAGGCCAAACAGGGGCCGTAGGGAAAAGAAAAAAAAAAAAAAAACTTCTCAAGCCGTTTCACGGAGGGGGAGTGCCTTGTCCCCGGGTGGTGTTTAGCGTGTTTATAGTTGTGTATGGGCCAGGAAAAGGGGGGGAGAGAGACTTTGCGTCAGATTCTTTATCCCATCGAGGATTGACACAACCACACAGAAACCTACAAAACAATACAATGCGGAGAGTAAAGAAGCTTATAACCTCTACTCCTGCATTGGGTAACTTGGCACACGACCGTTGCCAACCCTAAAAGCAAAGCGTTTACTCAACCTGTCCTCAAGCATTTATCCACGTGTACGTTTCTGGTATATAGTCACACGACCATACTTCCCCCCCCCCCCTATTGCCTGCATTTTCTGGATAAGAGAGGTGCCCATCCTAGCCTGAAATTTTCAGGTGCTCGTTGCTGATTGGCTGTCCCGGAGGCCCACGTGGGCTTCATTTCAAGTTTGGGGGGAGGAGGGAGGGAAGGCAGGCAGGGAGTTTATGAAAGAGGGCTCTTGGCGCGGCTGCAGAAGTTCAGAAACCCCCCTCCAAAAACGGTCTGTTCGGGCACGTAAAGTATGTGTGGACACAAACAAAAAAAAAAAGAAAGAACGAAAAAGCAAAAAAAAAACAAAAAAAAACACAGAGAGCAAAAAGTAATAAAAAGAAATTCACATAATACGGAGGGGAAGAGAGGGAGGATTTGCACGCTGGGTCTTTGATTATGTAATATTACATGGCACTTGAGTATGTTTGAGTCACGTGGTATGTAGCTACCCCCCCCTGGAGTATGGCACGTGATGGGTGTGTGCAATTCAGTTCCTATGGCACGTGATTAGTTACACACAGAATGGTTCCAAGGACACCACTGCTACTACTATTACCACTACTACTACTACTACTACTACAACTTACGAACAGTTCATAAATGCAAGTATAAATAATATTCTAAGTCATCTTATGCACCATGTAGAACAACAAGTATGCCTTCAACTGGGATACCTGTTCCACGCTTATTAGTGACACAACGCTGTCGTCAAACTTGAACCATTGGCCCTCTTTGTTCTTCACAACGACAACGTAATGACCAGTGTTCACAGATCCTATATGACACACAACGGCAAACAGCTCATATGTAAGTTGTGGATCTATTTTACCACTAACATGGTATTCGGAGGAGAATTCGGACATGTTCATAAACATTGGGAAGGAGATGTATTTTTCCAACTTTATACTCTGCGAGTTGTGTTCAAATCTCTTGAGTTGGATTGCCAGAGTGTTGGGGAACTTTTGTATCGATAGCTGCTTTGTAGCATTTGTTTTTTGTTGGCATTTGGAACAGTTGTACTTGATGTCCAAATTTTCAGCCTTTGTAAAGTTGTGGAAACAGGCCATCAAATCATCACCGTGTGAAATTCCAAGTGAAATGTCGATACATGGATCAACGGTACTCGTCACGTTATCACACTGTGTGCATTTGATGCTACTCAATAAATCACTCGAGAAAGTCTTGTGAAGGATGCATAAACATGGAGAATGCGAATCGTTGTGGTTTGGTGATAACCCCTGGTGTAACTGTTCAACCATAAATTGCCAAAACTCGTGTGCATCTTGCTCTGAATATCCCGCCAATGACTTGTTCGTTCTCCATGCTGCGTTCAATAGTGAAACTGGACCAAATCCACAAGTCTGTGGAGATGTGTAAAATTCGGTAAAGATCTCGTCGAGAGCGCACGTTATGCATTCCTCCTTTCCCTTGGGACAATACATGTGGCCTTCAGTCATGAAATAGTCTCTGATTATAGGGTTATGGATAAAAGTCTGCATCACACTGCTCATGAAACACGTTGAACCCATATTCACAAAACCACGTAGACCGGTCATTGATTTGAACTTGATAGGCTTTGAGTATTTTGAAATGAGTTCTGCATCGTCCTCGTTAGAAGGTGTAGATTCAACCGAATGGTCTTTTTTTTGGACAAAGGCGGTTAGTATCTAATTAGAAGCAAAACATATCAACAAGAACAAAACACGTACTAGGTTTGAATGACATCTTCAAACGCATCGATTCCAATTCTGGATGGCTTGTGTAATCACCACATTTAAAACAGAATAGATATCCCAACTGCCCATCAATCCCTGTGTTGTTTTAAAAAGTTAGTACCATTTTTTTTTTTTTAAGTGGGCACAAAAGAGAGGTAGACTAACCAAAAATGTGACCTTGTTGCTTTGCATGGTTCAGAAAATGTCTGTTGTGCCAACATCCAACGTGAGGACACTGAAGACACATAAAAGTACCACCGATACTTTCTGCACAGTCTTTACACTTCATTGCCTTTGACTTTAGCCTCATGATCCTTGCCCTGTCTAGCTTGGATTTGTCGTTCTTCTTGTTCCTTAACCGTGGCAAGTTGAACCAACTCAGCTGGTTAAAGTTGGCAACTTTCACAGCCAATCCATAATTCCTAAGCACTGTCTCTTTGGCATTCGAGTTTAGGACTTGTGAAAGATGTGAGCAAGGTTGGAGAGATACTAATGACATCTGTGACATTGTCGTAGGAGGTGTCGATGACGTTGAAGTGTTTGGAGTTCCGGGAGATGGATGGGGTGACATGGACATCAGTGGCTATTATAATGTGTGTGTGTGTATATGTTGTGTGTGTGTATATGTTGTGTGTGTGTGTGTAATACTTTGTTGTCGTCAATGTTGTATATCTTCTGTCTTGTAGTTCAATGCGAAGGAAGAGGGATATACTACTTTGCCAAACAAAAAAAAATAAATATAAAAAACACAATCTCTTGATACACCTTTTTTTTTGGTTTTTGGGTTTTTGCAGAGTTGTTGTTATATACCTTGGATCAAATCTTTTGGGGTTATTTTTCTTATTTTTTTTTGTTTGACAGCTCTTTCACTTTGGTGGTCTCTTTAAGGCCAAAAAAAAAACTAACACAACAAAATTGATGAATAACCAAAAAAGGTTTCTTC